>JAODAL010003057.1:0-181143 GCA_025379985.1 Phyllomedusa bahiana
TTAACATGGGGGGACAGTAATTGAACTTTCAAAAATATTTTGCTTTGTTGATTTTTCTTTGGTAAAGAGATAAAGAAGATTTTACCTCCTCTTAAAGCACACAGGTTTATCTGGTTACCTCCCATCTCTCTCTGTTCTCTCTTTTCTCTCATTGCTCTAAGCTGTCATCATTCAGTCCATCTATGCTGAGTCACCTCCTGCAGAATCTTATCTATAGCTACCGACTTTGTTTATTTAAGTAAATGTAAAGCTTTCACTCTTTAGAGCTCTGTAGCTTTGTACACTTAAAGGGGTTGTCTCACTACAAGGATTGCTTTCTATGTTAAAGATCTTGCAAAAACAAGTCACTTTGCCATATGTGTGCATTAACAGTATCCTACCTATTCCTAGGTTGCTATAACTACAGACCTGTTTGATCTCCCCTGATGCCAGCGCTGGTCACTATAGCTACAGACCTGATGTACTCATCAGCTAATCATTGCAGGCCAGTAGAAACCAGTCAACATGCCCCTGAAATTGAACAACAGGACTGTGGTAAGATGAATCGAAGTAGTGAGACAACCCCTTTTATAATCCTCCAGCATTCATGTCAGTGTAACTGGAAAAATTTGAAGTAGTAGAGTTGATGTATCAATCAGTGCTATAGACCCACCCACAACCTTAACAGCATGTGTGATTCTAAAGCTGTCTGTAGCTGTGAAACTGCATGGTGAGAAAACCCCTGTAAAAGTGTTTTACCTTGAGGTATTGGCCGGTATTGGCCACTGGCAGTGAGCTGTCAACCGATCGTGCATGTGTGTTCCCGAATTCAGCCAAGCGCACACACTCAGCTATATTCAAAAAGTTCCACTGAAGTGAATGTGGAGGACTGGTGCAAGTACTGCCATCCTCATTCACATACACGGTCAGCTCACAGTTCACTGTGAGTGGCCAATGCAGGGGATTTTACCTCATGGTAAAACCCCTTTAAGGGAATGTTCACACAGTGGGTTTGGATGCGGATTCTGGGTGTGGATTCTGCGTCCATAATCAGCGTCCAATATGACTGCTGCGTTTTAAACGCCGATAAAAACAAATTTCATGAGGCAGAAACCTGCTTTGTGTAGTTCGGGTTGTCTCCTCGCTGAAATGCCACACTGCCAGCGGGAACTGTACCGTGTGGCGACGCTTTGTTGGCGCTGAAAAGGTGTTCTCCAAAAAAGTCATCGCATTAACGTCCCCTAAGTGCCCTCCGTTTTTTTGGACAAGTGACATTTTTTGCCTCTTTATTGGCCATCTGTGACAAAAAGATGGCAATACGTGACATCAAGGGGACACTAAACAAAATAGCACTGACGGTCAGTGATTCGCCATTGGGCAGAAAACAGTGAATGATCAGAATAAACGGCAGATAGGCCGAGAATTCAGGGCCTTCTTATAGCCCATATATTTTTTGCCTGTTTCCGATCTTTCTTTTCCACAACTTTTTTTTTTTCTATTTGCCATTAATTTCTTCTTTTGGCTATGTCAACACACCATTGGCCAAAAAACGACCTGAAAACCGAATCCTAAAAATGTCCATAGTACAAAGTGGAGACCAGCGAGATAGAGTGCAAAAGCAATGTGCTGCATTTATTGCGACATATGCACAGGGGATACACTAACGCCAATGCGTTTCGGGCAAATGCAAGCCCTTGATCACGGCAACATCTTATCACAAACAGTGCTCGTTTTAATAGTGCTCATGGGATGTTTGTAATGGGAAGTCCTAAAGACTCCTCCCTTATCACGTCATACCTTTCTGCTAAAAACGTATATATATATATATATATATATATATATATATATATATATATATAACACACGTACATACTATCCTATACTTATAATATTTACTCCTGAACATTGATATCTATTAATATATATAGGCCAGGTCGTTCCTATAATTCATACCTTGGGGCGCCCTCGTTCCCAAAATGTGGATCCATTGGGCTTCACGCAGGCGCACTCTCCATTGCCAGTCTCCGCCATTATGTGGTTTTTCCACTTTCTCAATGGCGAAACAGAGAAAGGTATCTACTGCGCCTGCGTGATGTTCCACAAAATGCCTAGCCGCCCCGGAGTGAGTAGCGCCGTCTCTCTTTATACTGGCTAAATGTTCAGATATTCTTGTTTTTAATTTACGTATACTGCTACCAATATATGTTTTGTTACATGTGGTGCATTGTATAATGTAAGCTATGTGGTCACTTTCGCAGTTAATAAAATCTTTTATAGCGTATATTTTGCCTGTATCTTTATCATTAGCGAAATTAACTTTTTTTGAGTATGTTTACATATACTGCACCGTTGTTTACCACAAAGGTAGAAACCCTTTTGTGTGAGCCAATTATTTGTATTTTTTTACTTAGTTAAAGGAGTTGTCTCCCCACAGGGTTTCAAAGAATGCATGAAAGAAATTCTCTGTCACTTCCTGGTTCATACTAATTTGCATAAGCTCCCTGCTTGTACAGCTATGTTGTGCTTTCAGATGCTAATTAGATTAGATTAGTTTCTCAAACTACTTGAAGGACTTCTTATCTGATCCCCAAAACAAAAGCCCTAATTACAGAGCTGTTTACTTGAGATAAATCAAGCTTTTTACTGTCTGGCAGCACAGGACACTGACTGACACTGCTGACCTGTGTGATGACTCACTCTCTGTTATCTCATTGAACAAACAGCCCCAGGAGATTTGTTTACAGGTTGGTTACTGAGGGAACTGAAATAGCCACAGAGGTAATAAATTCACTTGTATCTCTTTAGGGAAAACAGAGGAACAATGCAATATATTTGGAAAATGTCTTTATTTTGTGTTCCCTACAATTTGAAAGCTATTCTTTGTAGCGAGACAATCCCTTTAAGTACTGGGAGAAATTAAACTACCTATTGTTTTATTTCTTTTTGAAACCATAAATATGCCCTCATCTACAATCTCTGCCAAAATTGCGTCCTGTCTTAAGATGTTGATATTTTTTTAAAAAAGCTTTTTTTATTTGTTCATAATCACTGATAAATGGTGTAGAAAAAAACACTCCTCTTTTGTGTTTGCCATCTTTACTCCTACCCCCCTTTGCAAGTAGCCTGTTTTTACGATCTTTCTTTTCCACCTCTTTTTTTTGTCTATTTGCCATTAATTTCTTCTTTAGGCTATGTCGACATACCATTGGCCAAAAAACTACCTGAAAACCAAATCCTAAAAATGTTCATAAAACTGAGTTTTTTGTCTACCGCCTGTCAAAAGTTGCTGAGAAAATGGCCATTTTTTGGCACATTTGTTGCAGAACTGCACAGCATTAGATTTGCTGTCTATTTTGGAAAAAAATGCACAAAAAAATATGCAAAACAAAGTCTGCCACTTTACATAGACTCCAACAGCAAATTTTCTGCCCTGCTCTGTTGTTTTCTGCAACATGTTTCAAAAAACGACCAGCAAATAAAACGAGCAGAAAAAAAGATTTTCAGTGGAGACATCATATGTCCTAGGGGGAGAAAAACTGTGAGAATCGCTTGTTGAGAAAGATCTGGGCGTTCTTGTAGATCATAGACTACAGAACAGCATGCAATGTCAATCAGCTGCCTCTAAGGCAAGTAAGATATTGCCGTGTATTAAAAGAGGCATGGACTCTGGGAAAAAGAATGTAATTCTATCCCTGTACAAAGCATTGGTGCGACCTCACTTAGAAAATGTTGTTCAGTTCTGGGCCCCAGTTTATAGAAGAGATGTAATGGAGCTAGAGAGAGTGCAAAGACAAGCAACCAAACTTATAAGGGGAATGAAGCATCTTAGTTATGAGGAGAGGTTAGTAGAATTGAACTTATTTAGTCTTGAGAAAAGACGGCTTCGGGGGGACATGATTAATTTATATAAATATATGAATCGTCCCTACAAAAAGGATGGGGAAAAATTATTTCAAGTGAAGCCTCGTCAAAAGACAAGGGGACATTCCCTTCGGCTAGAGAAAAAAGGATTCAATCTCCAGAGGAGAAGGGCGTTCTTCACTGTAAGAACTGTGAATCTGTGGAATAGCCTGAGTTTCAAGAAAGGCTTAGATACCTATCTGGAACTAAAGAATATGAATGCGTATGTAGCTATGTAAAATTCTGGATCCTGGCTGGTGGAGACTCTGGGGTTAGAGATGGAGTCTCCACTGGAGCAGATTGGTTCTTGCCTTGTGGGTCTCAGGGCATTAACCAATGGTGAGGCTGGGCTTAAAGTTCTTGTCTCTCTCCCTTCATCCACATTTTACACACCCTTGGTTGAACTTGATGGACACGTGTCTTTTTCCAACCATACTAACCATACTAACTATGTAACTATGACAGCAGGACATTTTTACTATGCAAGTCCTCTTTTCAGTCATTTTTTTAGCGTTTTTATAAAGCGATAAATGCTGAAAAAACTAATGTTTTGCATGCAGTGGAGACATAGCCTTGGTGTCCTTCTGGAACACAGGGCACAAAAAGGGCAATAAAAGGTACCAGTGAGGCACTAAACAAAAGTGCACTAGAAGGGAACAAAACTGAAAATTTGCCATTTATTAACTTTTTAAACTGTATTTATATACATCATTGTCATATATGCGGCAGACTTAAGATAAAAACTACCACATGGAGAGAAGAATTCATACATTTTTTAGGGTATGAAAGTCTTCCCGTACACATGTGTCCGGGAGAAACTGAGTAAAATAAAACATATTAATACATGCACCATATGCCATCATGTAGTTTAAAGGGGTGTTTTCACAAAGGGACATTGGTGATGGAAGAGTTTAACAGCAGAGCAGAAGGCTACGGAGCTCTGAAGGGTTAAAGTTTGTCAGTAAGAAACATGAACAAACTCCTTTGCTGCTGATAAGACACAGCAAACAGCAGAGGAGAAGGAGTACAGAGGTCGGTCACTTGGGAAACCTGAGAGCCCTCAGAAGATGATAAAATCATTTGTAGCTCCTTAACAAAAAAAGTTGAACAAAGCAATATATTTGGAAAACGTCTTCATTTAGTGTTCCCTACATTTTGAAAGCTATTCTTTGAGGTGAGACAATCTTTAATTGATTTATGCATAAATTGGATCAAAAATACAAAAGTAACTTTGTATCTTGATTTCTGTGAAGGCTCAAAATATTGCAACTAGATTGCTCTAGACAACTCCAAAATCCACAAGATATTCCTGGAGTTCCTGGTCCCACTGCTGCGTCTCCATGTTCTTCTGTGTGGCTGCAGCAGTCATATGTCACTCCCTTACATCACCATTTGGAAGTGAAAAGCTCCGAGCAGTGATGGAAGCAGAGGCATCTGACCACTGCCATTAATCAGCAGCTGCAGCAGTGACGTCCCCCGTTCTGAAGTAGAATGAATACAGAAGAGCGAGATGTTGCGCTGGGATAGGACTAGAGGAAGGTTTATGTAGGTTTTGGGGTTTTTTTAATCGGGGTCCCTAGAGCATAACCCCTTTAAGCCAAACATACGAAGATATCAGAAATTGACATTATAGTCTAGACATGTGGGAAGGCTGCTTAGAAAAAGATCCAAGCATTAAGAGATTGTATAACAGTACATTGAGAGGAAGGCTTCTCTCAGCTCCCTGCACAGCTGTGTCTCTGACTCCTAACAGATGCTCTATGATAAAGATTTACACTACTCTATAAGGAGACCTACTTCTGCTCATAGCTGCTGATTATGTGACTAATATGCTGAGTCTGTCATACAGAGCCCAGGGCTCTTGATCTGTGATGTAAAAGCTGCATGAGTCGACCGCTTACAAGTGTAAACAGACCTTTTTTGACTAAATAGAGGAAAGGCCTGGTGATGTCATCCTGCTGGGTCACATGATATGCAGTTCAAATACATCACAAACACCCCCTTCTGAGCACGCAGAGCTGAAGAGCTGGATGCAGGAGGTTTGAAATGAGATCGTGGAAAAACCCCTTTAAAGAGGTTTGGTCACTTTGTAAAATCCCTTCTGAGGCTAGCTTAAAGCTCTCTATGAGCCAGCCTCAGAGTACGGTTAGATGGCCTCACCTGTGCAGCTCTCCACCATTCATGTCTATGGATGTTCCAAAGATACCCTAGCACACTATACACAGATCTCCTATAGACTTTAATGGAGAGAACTGCGCAAATATTGCTATCTCCACATTCTCGAAGGCCAGCTTGTAGCAAACTTTAAGCTGGTCTCAGAAGACATTTTGCAAAGTGGCAAAACCCCTTTAAAAAACCCCATTAGTTTAAAAAAAAACCTGTGCTGGTCAGGAGAGCTTAAAAAAAATAGGGAGCAAAAAAACCCTCACTTGCGGAGCTCAATTGGTTCTAGCACCACCTCATCCCTCTGATGATGTCACGTTCACCGGTCATGTGACACTGAAGCCAATTAGTGGCCTAATCAGTGATGTGCTGTTTATACAGGCAGAGACTGCGGAGGCCAGTGATTGGCTGCAATGTCACATGACTTGTGAACATGAAAACATCAGAGGGGAGCGTCAAGAAAAGCGGTGGTGCTGGAAGGAAGCAGGCTTCACTAGTGAGCTAAGGTTTTTTTTAAAATAATTTTTAAACCCTTCTGACTAGCACAGCACTCTTTTAAACTAATGGACAACCCCTGTAAGGGCTATGCCCTTTGGTATACTGTACCAGTAAAGTGTAAATTGAAACATACAATAAATCTTGGCTTTGGTGATAAGACTTAAAGGGGTTGTCTCACTACATCGATTCATCTTACCTCAGTCCTATTTTCTCAGTTTAATTTTTTTAATTCAGGGACGTGTTTACTGGCTTTATTTACTACTACTGGCCTGCAGTGATGAGCTGCTGAGGACACCAGGTCTGAAGCTATAGCAACCAGTGCTGGCAGATTATCAGGTGAGATCGAACAGGTCTGTAGCTATAGCAACCTGAGGAGCTGCTGCAGCACATACGCAAAGGGATATCTAGAAATAGTTAGGACAATGTTAATGGGCACATATTACAAACTGATTTGTTTTTGCTAAATCTTTAACATAAAAAGCAATCCTTTGTAGTGAGACAACCCCTTTAAGTTAAATGCATCGCTTTCCATAGAAAAGTAAATATATCTCTAGTGACATATTCTTGAGTCAAACAGACATCTGACAGAAATTTGCCTTTTTTATATAGTATCTTGGGTATTATGTGTACTATAAAGAAATATAAGAAAAAAACATAAACCCTTTGTTCATCAAAGTGGCTTTATTCTTCATAGCAGTCATTAGAGTCCAACTTTGACTTTTGTAAAACAGTTTATAAAAAGAAAAAAGTTTTAAAGGGTTCCAGGGACACAAATCCAGGGATCATATTTCTGATAACAATTTTTTACTACTTTTTAAAATTACATTTTTTCCATTCACAATACAATATTCATCCATGTATCCTTCTCAGATGTAAAGATGTAATAAAAGACCCCACTATAATACTGTTGACTAGAGCTGCTAAAATGGTCCTCCCCTGACTCCGCAAAACATGGTGCCCCATAAACCAAGAAATTTGGGGCCATAGTTTTAAATACATTTCGACGGCGTTTTTTGCTTTCTTTCCCTTAAGGGAAAATAGGTCTCTTACTTCATAACATTCCCCATGTTTTGTACACCGGGTTCTCATTTCAGTCCGTAAGGAAAACTGATGGACTTTATATTTTTTCCATTTTCATGTGGATTTTCTTTAGGTACTAGGGTTTCAGACACAGAATTTTTTGGAAAAATGCAATTCCAGTTTTTGATGCACCTTTTTAAGCCAAAGCCAGAAGTGGATCCAGAGCATATGAAAAGTTTATTTCCAACCCCAATGAAAAGCATTAACCCCTTACTCCTGCAGCTAGTTTTGACCTCTAAGACAGAGCCCCATTTGTCAAATCTGACATGTACCACTTTATGTCGGAATGGTTTTTAATGGTTTTACCTATTTATGTGATTTCTCATGACACATTGTGCTTTAAAGGGGTTTTTTCCCCAAACTAAAATTGACGGGAACTTGCAAAAAAAAAACAAACAATTTCCAATTCATTATTAATTTAAAAATTCTGGACCTTTTTTTTTTAGCTGCTCCTTTTATGATCCCTTTTTTTACACTTCTCCAGGGGGAAAAACCAAGGCTGAGACTCCTCAGCCTGTCAGACATCACTTCCCTCCAGGCAGCTACTGAGGTTCAACCCCCGTCTGACTATAACCTTTCCACTGTACTCCTTAGTAAATTTTCAAAAATGTAAATAAAAAAAAAAAAAACCTCAATTAGGAAAAATACATTTAAAAGAAAAAAAAAAACACAGGTTTTGTTTCCGCGGAATTTTGAACCTAGGACCCTTTGGGTAGGCAAAAACATTACCTCTCAACTCCACAATGCTTTACATAAACAGACCCTTTCTATACTACAGAGAGAAAAGGCCTGGGGAGCATCCGCGGGTCACAGATATGCAGTTCAAACAAATCACAGCCCCCTTCTGACACACAGACGAAAGGTGAGGAGGGATGAAAAATCTTGGCAAAACCCTTTTAAGTTGTAAAAAATTCTGATCGAAAAAGTTCTTGTTTATTTGGAAAAATATAAAAAGTCTAAAAAGTAGAAAAAATTTCAGTTTCCAAAACTTAAAAAATTCTGCCTTCAAACAACACAAAGGGGACATGTATGAAGCTCGCCAGTAGGGGGGATTGGGGGGGGGGGGGGTTGGGAAAAATTTCGGATTTTGGGGGGGGGGTATATTTCTGTAATCCGCCCCCCTCCCAGTTTTGAGGGCCCTGCGGACTTTGGGGCCCTGGGCGCTGCCCTAAGATTCGCCCCCGAGAGGGGTTCAACAGCGGGGAAAAATTTTCCCCGCCCTCGCCAGTGTGGGGCACAGTGCGGGGGCATGGGCGCTGTGCGGATGCGCCCACAAAGTATTTCCCATGCGAGACGGCGGAAACCGGAAATCATTAAAAAGTCCGGCGGAGAGAAAAAAAAATCGCCTTTATAAAGGGGGAAAACATTCTCAGAAAAAGAGCTCAAACCTCAAAAATAAAAAATACATTAAAATAATCACTTTCCAAAAATCTAGAACGGCGCAATATCAAGAAATCGGATATATTGGAAAATGCCGGGAAATACAGTAATTCAAATTCTGAAAGCTATTCTCATTGGTCGGCATAAACCAACCAATCAGAATAGGAGCGACAGTGAACCATTATAACCTATGGAGAACTATTGACCAATCAGAATCAAAGGCGGACAGTTCAAAATACAGTAAAAATGCAGAAAAGAGCTGATTGGCTGAGCTAGCGGGGGCTTGGCTATCTCGGCCAATCAGAATAGGAGCGACAGGGACCCATTATAGCCTATGGAGAAGTTTGGACCAATCAAAATCAAAGGCGGGACAGTTCGAAATACAGTAAAAATACAGCAAAGAGCTGATTGGTTGAACTAGCGGGGCTTGGCTATCTCGGCCAATCAGAGCGCGAGCTACTTCTCCCATTGTAGTCTATGGATAGATGGGCGCAATGCAATCTCCGCGCTCAGCGCCGTGCGGCATGGAGTAGGAATAAAAAAATCATTTTTATTAAGTGTAAAACATTATCAGATAAAGAGCTGAAACCTTCTCTAAAAATAAATCAGTTAAATCCCGAACAACGCATTTGTCGCCGAGACCGGCGCTACATAGGGAATTACAATAGAGAGAATCGCCGTGAAATACAGTAATTCCAATTCTTTCAGCTATTCTGATTGGTCGGCCTACCCCAGCCAATCAGAATAGGAGCGACAGTGGCCCATTATATACTATGGAGGAGAATTGACCAATCAGAATAGGAGCGACAGGGACCCATTATATCCTATGGAGAAACACCTCTAAAAAAGACCTCAAATTGGAAACTACACCCCTTAAGAAAGTTAATCAGGAGTGTAGTGAGTAGATTTACCCCACAGATGTTTCATTGATTTTTATTTTTTTTTAGTGTTAGGCTGTGAAAATTAAAGATTACATTTTTTCCAATAATCTTCAATTTTAGCTGAAAATGTTTCATTTTCACAATGTATCATGGAAAAAAAGCATTGCAAACTTTATTTTATTACTTTCAGTCTTGGCAATATGCTATATATGGGTGTAACTTACTGTTTGGGCGCATGGCAGGGCGTACAAGTTAGGGAGCGCTATTTGGCTTTTGGATCGCAGATTTTGGCCATGTCGTGTTTGCAAAGCTCCTAAACTACCAGAACAGGTGAAACCTTCGAGAAGTCACCCCATCTCGGATTTAACACTCCTCTGGGAACTCATCTAGAAGTGTATTGTACATTTTGAGCCCACAGGTGTTTCACAGGTTTTTTTTTTAACACTGGGCCGTGAAATTACAATGATTTCAATTTTCTATAGTTTGTTTTACGACTTTAACACAATAGAAATGCATTTCTAAAAACTTGCGTTTTTATGTCGTCATAGTCTGAAAGCCATAACTTTTTTATTTTTCTGTATATGGTGCTGATTAAGGGCTTGTTTTTTGCAGGATGAGTTGATATGACACTTTGACTGCTTTTTATGAATGATTTTAACCCCTTAACGCCGAGGCCTATTTTTTTTTCACGTTCGTTTTTCCCTCCTCACCTTCCCAGAGCCATAACTTTTTTATTTTTTAATCTACATAGACATATGAGGGCCTTTATTTTGCGGGACAATATGTACTTTCTAATAGTGTTATTCATATTACCATAGAATATACTGGGAAACTGCAAAAAAATTCTAAGTGGTACAAACTTTGAAAAAAACTTACTTGCGCCATGTTTGCGGGTGTTTTGCGTATACAGTGTTCAAACATCGGTAAAGGTGATGTGTTATCTGTATTTTACAGCTTGATAAGAATCCAGCAATACCAAGCACGTACATTTTTCATTATATTTTGGTACCGTAAAAAAATTCCAAACATTTTCTATTTTTGAAATTTGCGTGGCAATGCCATTTTCTGCGGACAATAACTTTTTTTGTACTAACACCTACGGACTTCAGTGGGTGCATTGTTCGAGGGCTGAAATGCACTTTTTATTGGTACAAGTTTGGAATACATGCGTTTTTTTCGATTAAATTTATTCCAATTTTTAGGGGACGTGAAATGACCTAAAAACAGCAATTTTTAGCGTTTGGAATTTTTTTTCTTCTATGGTGTTCAGCGTACAGGATAAATTATGTTACATTTCAATAGGTCGGACATTTTTGGATGTGGCAATACCAAATATTTTTTATTTTTTTATTATTTTCTTTTTTCTTTTTATTCTTTTTTTTTATTTGTAAAATGGCAAAAGGGGGTGATGTGAACTTTTAATTTTTTAAAAATTTTTTTACACTTTAAAACATTTTTTTTTAACTTTGTGTCCACCTAGGGTAATTTACCACTAAGGGGTGTGATCGTTTATACAGCCTAATGCGTTGTGATACAATGCACTATGGTGTACAAAGTTGGCGGTTCTACTACTTCCTGCCTGGGGCAGGAAGTAGTAAAACAGAAAACATGGCCATGTTAACCGATCAGAGGGTCCACGATTTCACAGCGGACGCCCCGATCAAAGTGAGGACTGGTGCGCGGCACCGTTTCTCATTGATTTGGATGCCGCAGCCATCTTTGCTGCAGTGTCTAAGGGATTAAACAGAGTAGGATGGTGGGATGGTGCCGGCGCCCTCCCGTGCTGTAACCACTGAGTCTTAGCTGCAATTAGCAGCTGATACTCGGCGGCTATGTAGCGGGATCACAGCGCGATCAAAATACAGCAATCCTGATGGCTCTACAGCAGTCACCATGCGGTATAAATGACATGTTAACTTAAAGGGGATTACTCATCACAAGCTTTCCTGGACTTGCGTTGTTTCTCTCTCTTACAGCTTCAAATCCAGGGGCAGATCTCTCCTCTCCCAGTAGGCGGTTCTTCCCTCACTGAAGACTGGTGACATCATCATTCTGTGTGAGCAGTGGATGGGAGAGGAGGTCACAGCTCTGCAGACCTCTTGCAATGGTTCTCATGTCTGCAGAGCTGCCACCTGCCTCCAGGGGGAATGTCCCAGAAGGCTGAACCGAATATCAGTCAGCCAATCACAGCAAATGGGGCGTGGCCTGACCTCAGACTGCTGATATACCTCTAGACACACACAGATTAGCTCATACTTGCTCTACTAAATGATTTAGGTAATACAAACCAATTGCAAAATGCTTCTTTTTACTGTTCCCATCATTACAGATATGAGCTTTGTAGCGAGAAAACCCCTTTCACTCAGAAGGATGTTACAATTACAGCAATACCAAATTCATATATTTTTTCATGTTTTACTGCTTTTACACAATAAAACACTTTTATTTAAATAGTGTGAGAGCCATAACTTTTTTATTTTCCTGTGTACGGAGCTGTTTTGGGACTTGGAGGGATGAGCTGACGTTTTTATTGGTACCATTTTTTTGGGGGAAATGACTTTTTGATTGCTCTCAAATCCACAATTCTTTCATTTTTTTCTATGCCGTTCATTGTGTGGGTTAAATGACAGATTTATAAGCTTGGTTGTTATGTGTGCAGCGATACCAAATATGTTAACTTTTTTGTTTCTGATCTTTTTTGGAATGATTGCCATTTGTACTGAGAAAAGGGAAGTGCACGTGATTTACTTTATTTTTTTCCTTATTTTTTTACATGTTCTCTTAGCGCTGTACTGCTGTGTATTGTCAACAAGCAATATGAGGTATTGTGGTGTCACAGGCAGCCCAGAAGCCTTTGTTAGGATTCCAGGTTGCCATGATTGTGCAGTGGGGTGCCGATGGAGAGGAAGCTCCCTCCCTTTGACTTTTTCGTAGCTGCCGCAGTTGCAATTGATTGTGGCGTCTAAGAGATTAAAGGAGTTGTCTCATTATGAGCTTTCAGCCTGTCAGTGTCCCTGGTAAGTTGAACTGAGGGGCGTGCTTCTTGGTCTGTCTCTTCTGCTCCCTCTCCCCCTCCCATCAGCACACAGGCAGCTACGTAACTTCTATACAGGGGGGGGGGGGTGGGGGTTTGCTCTCAGAGTTCACCCTGTGTGTGCCTGCCTAGGTCTGTTACAGGAGAGGGCTGATCTATGAGTGTAGAGAGGAATATGAAGCTGTGTGCTAATAGAGCAGAGGGGATGCATGTGTTCCTATATCCCCTGCTTAGCTTACAAGTCTCCACATCTCCAGCAACAACAAGGGCAGTGTTACTATACTCAGGATGTCTCACTAATACAGGAGAACATAAAGTATTCACATGCCCCCTGATCTGTACAGTATTAGTATAGTCACAGTTCCAAAGACATATCATGATTATAGTAACAGACAGGGTCACTGCTGTCACATCTATCTGTGTAGAGAGCAGGAGGAAGCAGGGACACACAGGGTTAATCCAGGCTGCATGGACACAGACACCAGAGTCCTCCCTCCCCCTCCTCCCTCCACTACAGAAGCATTCTGTGCGGGAGGGGCTCTCTGCTCCGACCTGTCTTCAAAGGTGATGAGTCATTCAGACCTGACAGCCAGTAAGATAAGGATCAACAGGTCGGCTACTATAGAGATCTGAGAAGCTGATGTAGTAATACTAACAGGGCTAGCTCAAAATCAGTAGGACATTTGTAATGAACATATATTGCAAAGCTGCTTGTTTTTTAAAGATCTTTAAATTAAAACCCAATCATTGTAGCGAGACAACCCCTTTAATGGCGGTCAGGGCTGTTCCTAGGCTAAACTGCACTCAGGGCGGGATGAAGAAATTTCTCCCACCCCCCTATATTAACATGTTGCGCCACACTGCGACACATTACATCACCATCCATCAGTGCCTGAATATACAAAAAGCTATAAAACAAAGTTCAGTGTATAAAGCTACTAAATAATCATTCAATTACCAAATAATACTGCTACCATTTGTTGTACCATCTAATGTACTGGGTAACCGTGAGAAACATTTGCAGAGTGGAATGTGAAAAAAAAATGCATGTGTGCCACTTGGAGGTGGAGTGCTTTGGTTTTTATAGAGTTTACTGTGTTATCTTTGTTTTATCTTTTTTTTAAAAGAACAAAAAACTTTTTTGTTTGCTTTTGTTGCCATTTTCTAACACCATTCACCACAACATACAGCTAAAACTTAACATTTATTAAATATATGCTAAACCGATATAATCTGATATCTGAAAATACAATAGCAAATTGCTTCCAAATCAAATACGTATCCTCTTTTTAGTTGTGAGCCAGTGAAACATATATATATATATATATATATATATATATATATATATATATATATATATACATATCTCTGAAAGAAGTACAGAAAATTAAGGTGACATTACTCACGTGACCGGAGTCTGGCATATGATTATGCACACATGATGCAAACATGTATAACCAGATGCAAGCTATCCAAGCACTAAATATGTTTGAAAAAACGGATCCCCATGCTCTGCTAACAGAGACCACACATACATTGGTAAGAGGTGAAGACAAACGATAGGAGAATGTAGGGTTCATTGCACCTCACTGTAGAAAAATGTTAGGCCATGTCCCCAGGGCACCGTTTGCGGCCGGTTTTTCAGATGGTTTGTGGTTTTGCAAACAGTCTGAAAAACCGGACACAAACTTTTTCAGACGGAATATGAACATGTCAATGGGAAGGGGGAGGGCTCATCGCAGAGATAAGCCACCCCCCTGCGGACGTCCCTCTGCATGCCACAAAAACCGGACAAATACCGGTCGGATAAACTGACCGGTATTTGTCCCTTGCCATGGCGCTGCAGCCTAAGGCTATGTTCACACGGTGTATTTGCAGGGCGTAATTACGCCCCGCAATTAAGCCGTGTGGACGGGGGCGGGTGTGGGGGAGTGAGCGGGGGGCTGGCACTTCGCCGGCCCATAGACAATCACTGCTAGCGGCGCTTATACACCGCTAGAAAGTGACATGTCAATTATCTCCCCGCCCGGCGGGGAGAGGAGACGTAATCCATGGTTCTCTATGAGAACTGTGAATTACCGTAATGAATGGGCCGTTTTCGGCCCGTAATTGGCGCACTTCGGCGCGTAATTACGGACCGAAATACGGCCCATTTTAAGCCGTGTGAACATGGCCTTATACTTTATACAAATTCAGCAACTTTAGTAACTTTGTTATAGCCTGTGTTATACACTAGAGCTGCAATTACACTTCTATGGGCTTCAGAGCTGAACTCTCAGCATTCATTGCTGGGCTGATGCATATAAAACTTTCTGTGATTATACATATTCGAAGGAGTATAGCCATGGACTATACAGTAATCTGATGCCGAAAAAACCTAACTGTTGTTCTCCATTATAAGAACTCTAAGGGCATGTCCCCACGGCACGGGTTTTCGGCCGGTTTTTCAGCCGGTTTGCGGTTTCTCAGACCGCCTGAAAAACCGGCCGAAAATTAGCACAACGGTGCTCTATGGAAAACCTGTGCAGCAGTCCCCACTGCTCGGGCTTTCCGTCGGGCGGTTTTTCCGCCCGCGGTCCGGCGGCAAAACATTGTGCAAGCACAATCTTCTGTCCGGAACGTGTGCTAGCCAATGTGAAGGGGGAGGGCTTTTCTCTGCTCATCGCGGAGAAAAGCTGTCCCCCCCGCAGCAGTGGGGACGGCCGCAACACAGGACAAATACCGGCCGGCAAACCGACCGGTATTTGTCCTGTGCTGTGGGAACGCATAGGGAGATGTCTGTCAACAAGATTGTCAACCACCTCCAACAACAAGTCATTTAACCTACTATACAGATAACAGCAATAGATCAACTGCAAAGAGGGGATGGATCCTATCAGCGTATTTAGCATGAAGGGAAGCTCTTAAAAGTGAAACTCTAGACACTAACTGTCTCACATCATCTTTAGGGGATCTTAAGAGTAGTTGTTCCTCTGAAGTCTATCAGGGTGAAGGCACATCAGACGGATTTGCTGTTCAACTTAATGTGGTAGAATCTGCAGTAAATCAGTGAAAAAAATTAACATGCTGCGGATTTAAAAGTCTGCACCAAAGGTCAATTCCAATTGCAGAAGAATTCTACCATGTGGGCATAAGATTTGTAGAATCCCATCCACATGGTCAGTAATGTGATTTGCTGTGCATAAATCCGTGCTGAAAATCTACAGAAAATCCGTCCCCATTTTTTTTAATAACTACCCTCATCTTTCCATGGAGAGCATAGTGAGGAATGTATTCCAATCTATTTCCATGAGCCCAGTGTCGTACTGGCAGGGGTGTCAATAAGTTAATACGGGCAGCACTACTGTCAGGGGCCCTAATCAAAAAGGGGCCCACTGAGATGTTAAAAACCAGGAACTAGTAATGGGGGGGGGCTCCATTTGATTTGGCTGTATGGGGCCCTGAAATGGTTAATAGATGACTGATGGCAGCCCTGCGTACTGGGGTGCCTAATGCCCACCAGGGGAATTTCATTCTGGGGGCCCACCAGTTAAGTTGGTTCTGGGGCAAACCTTCCATTTACTGTTCATGCCTCTTATACTCTGCATCTTCATTTTTGCCTCTTTCTCTCTGACTTTCTGGATCTCCCAAGGAGGTATAAGCAGTTCAAAGGAAACTCCAGGTCTTCCATGCTCTGGGGCCCACTGAGGTTTCCCTTGTAGGCCAGTCAGAGTCTGCACAAGCCCTTACACCACTTGCTTCATTTTTCAAGCAGCGTCCTTCAGAAATGAAGGGGCACAGAGTTCAATTTAGCACTTCATGGGTGACTCAGCACATGGACTCCCACCATTCACTATGACATGCCAAAAGCTTGATGAAGTGATAGTTACTCTTAAAGTCAATTTCTGCCCCATAATTCAGGAAAATGACTGTCAAAACCTATTGGATGTAACAGAAGGGCCCTGACATAATTACTGCATGTCAGCACTTGAGTGTTATGCTCTCTTAGGCTATGTTCACACGGCTTAACTGCGGGGCGTAATTCCGCCCCGCAATTACGCCGTGTGGCCGGGGGCGGGAGCAGAGGAGCGAGCGGGGGGCTGGCACTTTGCCAGCCCATAGACAATCACTGCTAGCGGCGCGTATACGCCGCTAGAAAGTGACATGTTAATTATCTCCCCGCCGGGCGGCTTCGCCGAGCAGGGAGAGGAGACGTAATCCATAGTTCTCTATGAGAACTGTGCATTACCGTAGTTACTGGGACGGATTCAGCCCGTAATTGGCGCACTTCGTCGCGTAATTACGGACTGAATTACGTCCCAGAATAAGCCGTGTGAACATGGCCTTACGGCTGATTCCTCCTGCACGCCAGTATAATAGAGAACATAAAGGGCGACATGTATGAACTGGGCTGCGCCAGAAGTCTGGCGTCGTTTCAGCCCGAAAACTGGCTCAGCCCCGTTCGCTATATTTTTTACACCTGCCGCATGCCAATATCAGGCGCATTACCGACAGCCCGCGACACTTTATAATGCGCCTGATTTCGGGGAGCGTGGGGGAGGCGGGGCGCACTATAATCGTACGAGCTATTGATTCATAGCTTCATTATTTCCAGGCGCATTAGTGCAAGAACAGGTATACCACTTTGAAAGTGGTTTACCGGATCCAGAAATGTCGCCCTAGTACTAGAATGCGCCTGAATTATGACCTGCTGTAGCATTCTATACTATTATTATGCGCATGAAAATTGGCATCTAAAGGCCAAAATTCTTACATGTCGCCAAAAGAGCCTGTGCAATAAAAACTTGCACAAAGAAGAAGCCCAAAATATGCAGCTGCAGCTTCACTGCATCAAATTAGTATCTAAAGCTGTGAGATATTTTTTGTAACACAAAGACAACATAGACTTACCAAAGAGAAACTAGGTGGGAACTCAAAATAAGAAAGCAGATAATTTAAGAGAGTGCTATCCAAAAAGAAGTGGGAGACATATAGATCTGAATGTACATGAACCAATGGATCAAAAGATAAAAAACACAATATTTCCATCATTCAAAACCTTTAAAAACATAAACAACACATTGAGCCATGATAAAACGACAATTCAAGAATATGTAAACCTTTCCAGTTTCGAAGATGCTTTCACATCTACCCAGGACTCTCCTGTTTCCTTGGATTCCCAGCATCACATTGGTGTGATTACTATTAGACTTTTGGATTCTTATATTTGTTCCTGTATTTCCAGAATATTGGACAACAGTTCCTTGTATGGTAACATCTTTGTTGGATCTGGTGTATACATATGACTCATTGATTTGAGTGTCTTCCCAATATATCATATTTATGAATTGTCAGCACCTTATTTGTCGTCTTTACATGGTTTGATGTATCGTTTATGTTTTTAACCCCTTAAGGACCCAGCGTTTTTTTTTGGGTGACACGTTCGTTTTTCCCTCCTCGCCTTCTGAAAGCCATAACTTTTTTATTTTTCCACCTACATAGACACATGAGGGCTTTTATGTTGCGGGACAAGATGTACTTTCTAATGGTGTTATTCACTATACTATAGAATATACTGGGAAACCGCAAAAAAATCCAAGTGGGACAAATTGTGAAAAAAAACGTATTTTCGCCATGTTTCTGGGTGTTTTGCTTTTACGGCGTTCAATCTTTGGTAAATATAATGTGTTATCTGTATTCTACAGGTTGTTATGCATCTGGCAATACCAAACATGTAGGGTTTCCGTTATGTTTTGGTACCGTAAAAAAATTCCAAACATTTTCTATTATTGAAATTTGTGCCGCGGCGCCATTTTGTGCGACCAATAACTTTTTTGTACTAACATCTACGGACGTCAGTGAGGGGGCATTTTTTTGCGGGCTGAAGTGTACTTTTTATCGCTAGCATTTTGGAATGGAAGCGACTTTTTTAATCATTTTTATTCAATTTTTTGAGTGACGTAATATGACCAAAAAACTCAATTTTGCCGTTTGGAATTTTTTTTCTTCTACGGTGTTCAGCGTACGGGATAAATGATGTCATATTTTTATAGATCGGACTTTTTCGGACGCGGCGATACCAAATATGTGTAACTTTTTTATTATTTTAATGATTTTATTTGTAAAATGGGGAAAGGTGGGTGATTTGAACTTTTAATACTTTTTTTTTTTTTTTACTGTAACATTTAGACCCCCAATGGAGCTTGACCACTAGGGGGCGCAATTGTTAATACAACCTAATGCATTGCATAGGCAATGCATTAGGGTGTACAAAGATGGCGGTTTCCCCACTTCCTGTCTACGGCCGGAAGTGGGGCAAACCGGGAAATGTAAGTGACGGGAGCCTTCACAGGGCTCCCCACCGCCGTGTCCGGTCGTTGGATCGGCGCAGCATAGCTGCGCTGATGCCGATGACCGTAACGATCGGTGCGCGGCACCGATCGCCGTTAATTCAGACGCCGCGGCCATCTTTGCCGCGGTGTCTGATGGGTAAAACAGCGCCAACGGGCGGAGCCACCCGCCGGCGCTGTTAGGCCTCGTTCACACGGTGTACTTGCAGGGAGTAATTACGCCCCGCAATTACGGCGTGTGACCGGGGGCGGGGCGGGAGCGGGGGACTGAGCAGGGGGCCGGCACTTCGCCGGCCCATAGACAGACAATCACTGCTAGCGGCGCGTATTTGCGGCTAGAAAGTCACATGTGAATTATCTCGGCGGGGAGAGGAGACGTAATCCATAGTTCTCTATGAGAACTGTGAATTACCGTAATGAATGGGCCGTTTTCGGCCCGTAATAGGCGCACTCCGGCGCGTAATTACGGACCGAAATACGGCCCATTTTAAGCCGTGTGAACATGGCCTTACTGCCGGGTGTTAGGCTATGTTCACACGGCTTATTTCGGGGCGTATTTACGTCTGCAAATACGTCCTGAAATACATTTCAAATAATGAACAATTAGATTAGCATTGTTTCCAATGTAAAATACGCCTCGTCGTTCACACGAGGCGTATTTTCGCAACGTATTTGCGGGCGTAAATACGTCCGTAAATACGATCGTAAAATTAAGTCCTCTGTCACTTATTGAGGCGTATTTTGCAACGTAAATCCCCATAGTAAAGAATGGGGAATGTATTTACGACGCGAAATACGCGCCACACTTTGTGACACGTATTTGAAACGTATTTCGGGACGTATTTGCGGACGTATATACGTCCGTAAATACGCCCCGAAACAAGCCGTGTGAACATAGCCTTAGCGGCGATCAGCCGCTAAAACCCGGCGGCTGTGCGGGGGGGTCGCGGAGCGATCCCCCTGCAAAACCCCTTAGCGGCCCTGGGACGTACTCATACGTCCAGGGTCGTTAAGGGGTTAAATATATTTAATGATTGAAATAAAGTGTTTTTTTATCTTTTGATTCATTGTTTCATGTGTGAAAGAGGATGGAAAACATTGAATTTTAATAGACCCTTTAAAAGCCAATAATGAGGCATATAAAAGCTTATATGTTTTAGGCTCCTTCACTACTTAGAGGGAACTTGTCAGAAGGCTACCCTATGTGACAGCAGGACGAGAAGCTGAGCTCTGTGATATATAGGGTTATATGATAGGAGAGGAGTTGAGCTCTGTGATATATAGGGTTATATGATAGAGAGGAGCTGAGCTCTGTGATTTATAGGGTTATATGATAGAGGAGCTGAGCTCTGTGATATATAGGGTTATATGATAGAGGAGAGAAGCTGAGCTCTGTGATATATAGGATTATATGATAGAGGGAGACGAGCTGAGCTCTGTGATCTATAGGGTTATATGATAGAGGAGAGAAGCTGAGCTCTGTAATATATAGGTTTATATGATAGAGGAGAGAAACTGGGCTCTGTGATATATAGGGTTATATGATAGAGGAGAGAAGCTGAGCTCTGTGATATATAGGGTTATATGATAGAGGAGAGAAGCTGAGCTCTGTGATATATAGGGTTACATGATATAGGGAGAGAAGCTGAGCTCTGATATATATATTGTTATATGATAGAGGGAGAGAAGCTGAGCTCTGTGATATACAGGGTTATATGATAGAGAAGAGAAGCTGAGCTCTGTGATATATAGGGTTATATGATAAAGGAGAGAAGCTGAGCTCTGTGATATATAAGGTTATATGATAGAGGGAGAGAAGCTGAGCTCTTTAATATATAGGGTTATATGATAGAGGAGAGAGGCTGAGTTCTGTGATATATATGGTTATAGGATAGAAGAGAGGAGCTGAGCTCTGTGATATATAGGGTTATATGACAGAGGAAAGAAGCTGAGTTTTGTGATATATATGGTTATAGGATAGAGGAGAAAATCTGAGCTCTGAGAAATATCCGGTTATATGATAGAGGTGAGAAGCTGAGCTCTGTGATATATAGAGTTATATGATAGAGGGAGAGGAGCTGAGCTCTGTGATATATAGGGTTATATGATAGAGGGGAGAAGCTGAGCTATGTGATATATAGGGTTATATGATAGAGGAGAGGAGCTGAGCTCTGTGATAAATGAGGTAATATGATAGAGGGAGAGAGGCTGAGCTCTGTAATATATAGGGTTATATGATAAAGGAGAGAGGCTGAGTTCTGTGATATATATGGTTATAATAGAGGAGAGGAGCTGAGCTCTGTGATATATAGGGTTATATGATAGAGGAAAGAAGCTGAGCTCTGTGATATATAGGGTTATATGATAGAGGGAGAGAAGCTGAGCTCTGTGATATATAGGGTTATATGATAGAGGGAGAGAAGCTGATCTCTGTGATATATAGGGTTATATGATAGAGGAGAGAAGCTGAGCTCTGTGATACATAGGGTTATATGATAGAGGAGAGAAGCTGAGCTCTGTGATATATAGGGTTATATGATAGAGGAGAGAAGCTGAGCTATGTGATATATAGGGTTATATGATAGAGAGGAGCTGAGCTCTGTGATATATAGGGTTATATGATAGAGGGAGAGAAGCTGAGCTCTGTGATATATAGGGTTATATGATAGAGGGAGAGAAGCTGAGTTCTGTGATATATAGGGTTATATGATAGAGGAGAGAAGCTGAGCTCTGTGATATATAGGGTTATATGATAGAGGAGAGAAGCTGAGCTCTGTGATATATAAGGTTATATGATAGAGAAGCTGAGCTCTGTGATATATAGGGTTATATGATAGAGGAGAGAAGCTGAGCTCTGTGATATATAGGGTTATATGATAGAGGGAGAGATGCTGAGCTCTGAGCAGGGACGTAGCTATAGGGGATGCAGAGGTAGCAGTCGCTACCGGGCCCTGCAGCCTGAGGGGGCCCAAAAGCCCTTCTGCCTCATAAGAAGACACCAGTATTATACATAACACATGGTAGCTGGGGGGCCCAATTCCACTTTTTGCACTAGGGCCCCAGAGCTTCAAGTAACGCCTCTAGCTCTGAGATAAACTGTATTATATGATAGAGTAGAGCTATGTGATATATAGGGTTATATATTTTTTAATGGATCAGAATAAATTTTGATTTTATACCAAGAAGATTGCTGAATGTTCCTGTATTCATCAGCAATCAGCATCCCGTAATCAGCAATTTCCTCCCTTTCCAGCACCTGTTGCTTCCCTTTGCCCACCTGGCGTTTCTATAAATGTTCAGAAACTTTCTTTAGTTCCCAAAGTATCCATCTAAACCACAATTGTCAAACTCAGGGCCCAGTGGTTGAATTTGACCCGCCATGTCATTTTATGTGGCCTGAGAGAGCTCAGACACAGCAGGCAGAGATGGACAAGGTCCTGACGCAGAAAGATCCCCTCTCCAATTTTCCCAAAGAATGCACCAGCACTTGGCAGAGGCAGTGATGCCAGCACAGGGAGCAGGACCCATCTTGGATTTGAAATCCCAGCGAGCATCTCCCCAGCGCTATGTTCAACAATTCCCAGGCAGTGTTACCGTTCTGACCACCCTATCCAGGTATCCAAGCCGCCCTCTAAGGTTCTCCAACAGTCTTTGAGGACATCCTTAAGGTTGACGTGGCCCTCAATGAAAATGAGTTTGATATCTCTGTTCTAGAGTGAGCATACAGCCGCAGTGTCTATAAGAGGGAAAGTCAGGAGACCTCTGCTTGTTCAGAACACAGTATTGGAACCACCACACTGTGAAAAAAATTAAGTAGAAAAAAGAAGACAAACAAACTTAAAGGGGTTTTTCCACCATGTAATGTTGACGTGGGAACCTCCAAATGGGTATTTAATCACTTTTCTAAATATATGTGACTACAAAAAGTGAAGCCTCTGAGAGCTACAGCATTTCTCAATCCCCCTTAGTTACCTGAAAGCTTCCACTAGACACGACCAGAGGAGCTGACAGGCCGCGCTTGTGTGAAACACTTCTTATCTGATGACAGGCAAAATGAATGAGCTTTTAAGGGACAGGGAAGAAAGTGCAGTCTATGAGGATGTGTCTTGCTGTATTGAGAATCCACTGTTGTACTGTTATTATTTCAGTTAAGTTTTGAGACGCTCCCTTATTCCTCACTCCTTGCTCACCCCCTCCCTCTCTCCGCTGCTGCTTTCATGACTCAGCATGATTTGTTTATATTCTACTCCCTGAAAAGGAGGTAAGTAACTGGCATCCTGGCAAAACCCAAAGGGCGACATGTATGATCGGGCTTTTTGCCTGTTTTCAGGCGTATAATGCGCCTCACTGTGCCGGCTCTGCTGTCAAATGCAGTAATGCGCTGTTAGGCGCAAGCTTCGCCACTTTCTTATGCACCTAACATGAAGGGGCGTTCTGGGGCAGGACGCACCACATTTGAAATCTCCGACGCATGTATGAATGCGGGTCGGCAAAGTGAGGCGCATTAGAGCTCCAACAGGCAGACCTATTTCATTGTGGTCTGTCTCAATGATCCCCCGGTTCTCGTCACAAAATGATCCTCGGAGAAAAAAGCAAACAGAAGGCGCAATGCGCGTAACTTTTAAAACAACAGAGCTATTTGCTGTATAGAGCGAAGCTCACCTTATTGAGCTGCACAAATGGTACAGCTCATATACACGTATGGAAGAATAATCCCTCGGCTCTTTCCACAACCTGCATCAGCCAGCCGAAGGTCCTCTGGTCACGCAGTCACTCCGGACTCCGGTCAAATGTTCACAAACAGGGGAAATCAAATGCAAAAGTTAGCAAGAGAATTCAAAGAGGTCCCTTAGCGCTCAGCAGGAATGAAGAAAACCAACTATTTGATTTAAAGTTGGTTTATTGTAGCATATATGCTACAATAAACCAACTTTAAATCAAATAGTTGGTTTTCTTCATTCCTGCTGAGCGCTAAGGGACCTCTTTGAATTGTGGTCTGTCTGTCGGAGGCGCCGAAGTTTGCCCCGCATTTATGAGCACACTTCGGCACCGACATACATGAGGCGCAGTTTTCACGGAAAAAAAACGTGAAAACAGGCGCTTAGACGCGCCAATCTTCATACATGTCCCCCAAAAAGCGTAAATTACTCTCTCAGTTTCTTACGACAGTACATCTAATATCCAGCTGTCAAAGGAGTGATTGTGATACGTCTGGTAATATAAAATACTCTTTACTCCCCAACAAAGTTCTTTGTACTTTGCATAGACAATACACAGGATTTGGGAAAATAGTAACAGTAACAGCCTTGGTTATTTCGCGGCTCATTTCCCAATATTTGTAGCAATTTACAATGCTGAGAACTGGAAATCTTTATGATTTCCTACAACAACATAGAAAAAAAAATATTTTAAAGCAATATAAAAAGGCAGCGCCATCGACAGCTGGAAAAGCTGGTGCTTCTAACATGGGTTGGGTTTCTACTTGTCCCTTTACCACTGGTCCTTGGAGTTATCACTATGGTGAGTCATTATTGATTAGATGGTATCAAAGTTGAGATGATTTAACACAATTTTCGTAGCTTTGTCAAATAAAGACTAAACGTACATTTCTTATGTCAAATGTTACATCTGTTAACCGGTTGGTAGCCATCAGCTTTCAATACATGGCTAATAAGCACTATCACAAGACAAACACATGAAGAAATCAGTCTAGAAATCATTCTCAACATATAATATTTCCATTGTAAACCATTTCTTAAAGGGCAGTTCCATTTTATGGTGTATAAACCCTATCGCTGTCTGAAAATTCAGCTCAATATTTTGGAGGTCTCATTTTTGGAAACCCCAACACTTCAATAGTTAGATGGTGGTTACCACAATAGACGTTGATGGCATATCACTAGGATAGTTTGACAGGTGTGGGTTCCACTTCTGGGACCCGCAGCTATTTCGGGAGTGAAAGGGGTTGTCTCAATACATTGATTCATCTTATCTCAGTCCTGTTTTCTTGGTTTCATTTTGAATTCAGGGGCATGTTTACTGGCTTCTACTAGGCTGCAGTAGAAGCCAGGTCTGTAGCTATAGCAACCAGTGTTGGCAGCCTATCATGAGAGAGCAAACAGGTCTGTAGCTATAGTGACCTGAGGAGCTGTTGCAGCCCATACAAGAGGGGATATCTAGGAATAGGTAGGACACTATTAATGGATACATATTGCAAAGTGATTTGTTTTTGCAAGATCTTTAACATAAAAAGCAATCCTTGTAGTGAGACAACCCCTTTAATGAGCAGAATGAAGAGCTTTCGCATGGATTTTCATTAAGTTCTATGCAAGTTCCGAGTACAGAAGAGCGCCATGTTTGGATGACCTCGGAAATCCCTTGGAACCCAGTGGAGAGCCAAGTGCAAGCGATGTGCCATCAACGTGCCCCTTTAATGCAGATTCTACCATACAAGACACGGAGATCAATGGCATTTCTCACGTGATACTGATGCTGCTTTATAGAAAGCTCAGTGTTCAGTTGGTCCTTCATTCCTGGAGATTACCAGGATCCACTTCGATCCAGTGAAATTAAAGGGAATCTCTCACATTGAGCATCTGCTATACAGGCAGCATGTTATAAAACTGGAGCAGCTGAGCAGATTGATATACAGTTACACATTGGGAAAGGATCCCTGCTTATTCTGGGTTAGAGAGTCCAGAAGGCGGAGTTATCAGTGATTGACAGCTGTATGCACACTAATACAATCCCTGATAACACCACCTTCTGGACTCCATAATTTAGGACAAGCAGGGATTACAATGACTAAAATATAACTTTTGCTGAATCTATCATAACAGAACGATATATCTGCTCAGCTGCTAATGTTCTATAACATGCTGCCAGCAGATCCATAGCAGGTTCTATGTGACAGGTTGCCTTTAAAGAGGTTGTCTCACTACATTGATTCATCTTACCTCGGTCCTGTTTTCTCGGTTTCATTTTGAGTTCAGGGGAGTGTTTACTGGCTTCTACTAGGCTGCAATAGAAGCCAGGTCTGTAGCTATAGCAACCAATGCTACAGCCTATAAGGATAGATCAAACAGGTCTGTAGCTATAGCGACCTGAGGAGCTGATGCAGCCCATACAAGAGGGGATATCTAGGAATAGGTAGGACACTGTTAATGGAAACATATTGCAAAGTGACTTGTTTTTGCAAGATCTTTAACATAAAAAGCAATCCTTGTAGCGAGACAACCCCTTTAAGTGTCCGACTCCAACCTTAGTTCATAGAAAAAATGAGCACTCAGCGTGTTTACGGATCATACAGAATTCCCCTTTAAATGAGTGATGAGCACCAGAAAGCTAAAAATCATTTCCAAACCTTAGGGATGGGGAAACGCTGGAGCGTGGATCAATACACTGTGTGAATAATGGAAGAGCAGTAGTCTGGAAGAAATGAGGCTGTAACACAGATTGGAGGCTGATGGCGCCAGGATGGGGTTAATATCTGTAGCCCAAGCGACTATGAAGAAGGCAACAGGTAAGTGCAGCCCACTAGTCACCACTGCCATGAATGGATTAGCTGCAGTCCCTGGCACCTGCATAGCTGGGTGACTGGCTGAGGGGTTAATGCAGCTGCTGCCACCCCAGTGTGGGCAGTGTGGGGGCTGCAGTCATCAGGGTGTAAACAAGGTGTCACCATCCCCCATCGTGCGTTTCCCCAGCATCAGCAACATCCCCGGCTCAGGAGGCAGCAGGATGCGGGGCGTCCTCCTCCAGGTGCAGAGCTGGGCAGTGCGGGCAGGGCACCGCCGCGATCCGGGCATGACTTCCTACCTGCTGGAGCCATGGATGTGCGGGCGAGCGCTGCCCCGGGCAGAAGTGCTGCTGCTGCTGCTGCTGCTCCCTCCAGTCTGCAGTGCGGGCAGCGCGCATGCGGAGCGCACAGGCTGAGTGCCATCCACTCCGGGGAGGGGGGCTCTGCCAGAGAGGGAGGAGGGAACAGCCGTCCCGGGACTTAACCCTGACACTGCCACATGGCATCCCAAACCTATCCCCCTGACCGCTGACTAGCGCCAGCAGCTGTTTCCATGACAACCGCTGGACATCGTGCAGGCATTGCCTTCCTCCCACACCAGGGCCAGAGCAGCAATCTACAGTGTACCTGCTGCTGATGGTCCCTACCCTCCAAGAATCAAGGCAGTACTATGCTAAAGGGGTGTTCTCACCTCAGTTATTAGCCTCAAACATGCAGGCAAGGGGAAATTACTGTTACCAAATACACTGCTGTTCTGATTTTGCTTCCTTTCAGAGCTGGAGCAGTTCATATCTCTCCTCTCTAGTTACCGACCACCTCTCCATGCTGTAACAGGGTCTAAATTCCGGGCCAGGATGCAGGCGCCACTCCCTGCTGTGTCTTATCAGCAGCAAAGGAGTATTTTCATTTTTCTTACTGACAAAGCTTAAAGGGGTTTTCTCAGCACTGGCATTTGCAGTCTTGAGCTGCTACTGTCTCTTACAGCTTCAAATCCAGTGCCGGGTTTCTCCTCGCAGCAGGTGGGTCTCTCCTTCTAGCAGGTGGGTGTCTCCTCCCAGTAGGCAGGTCTTCCCTCAGTGAAATCTGGTGCCATCATCATTCTGTGTGAGCAGTGAGGATGTCACAGCTCTGCAGAACTCCTGCAGTGGTCTTTTCTCATGTCTGGAGATCTGTCACCTCCCTCCACAAGCTCCTTGTAACCAGAACACCTGCATTGGTGTAAACAGTTAGGCTATGTTCACACGGCTTAATTGCGGGACGTAATGACGCCCCGCAATTACGCCGTGTGGACGGGGGCAGGGCGGGAGCGGGGGAGTGAGCGGGGGGCCGGCACTTCGCCGGCCCATTGACTTGAATTGCCAGCGGCGCGTATACGCCGCTAGTAATTCACATGTCAATTATCTCCCCGCCCGGCGGATTCGCCGGGCGGGGAGAGGAGACGTAATCCATAGTTCTCTATGAGAACTGTGAATTACCGTAATGAATGGGCCGTTTTCGGCCCGTAATTGGCGCACTTCGGCGCGTAATTACGGACCGAAATACGGCCCATTTTAAGCCGTGTGAACATGGCCTTATACATACAGCCTGAACTGATTAAACACATGTGGCAGGAGGTAAAGGAGTAAGCAGAGGGTATAAGGCTGTGTATGTGAGTAGGAGAGTGAATCTAGCAGCTAGAGATTCAGTAATTGCCCAGATCCGTCACATAGAGCTATCACTTGCAGAGGAACATGGAGAGGAGCTCAGACAGCCTTTATTACACAGACAGCAGCCACACAGAAAGCTGAGGCAGCTAGTTTCTCTTTCATTTTCCACAGCTCAGAGGGGAGTAAGCACAGATTGCAGGCAGCCAATCACAGCACAGGGGGCACGTCCCATCGAGGGGGCATGTCCCAGCAGGGCTGAACTAAATATCAGTCAACCAGTCACAGCACAAGGGGGCGTGTCCCATCCAGAAGGCATGTCCAAACAGGCTGAACTAAATATCAGTCAACCAATCATAGCACAGGGGGCTTAGTCCAACCCCAAGCTGCTTATTTAGCTCTAGACACACACCGATTAGCTCATATCTGCTATACTAAATGATTTAGGTAATGCGAACTAAATGTAAAAGTGCTTATTTTTACTGTCCCCATCCTTACAGATATGATCTTTGTAGCAAGAAAACCCCTTTAAGGCTAAATCCACACAGCAATTTGAAAATGCCACCCAAAATCCGACTCCAAGCTTTGCATCGCTCCTGCCACAGCATCAGTTCTGGTGCATTGTACGACATCACTTCTGGTTTTCCTAGTTTACCCCTATATGTTTGGAACTGGAAGTGGCGTCAGATATGACACACGACATCCAATGACATGTAATCAAATTGGTTAACCAGGGAAACAGGAAGTGACACCAGACAGTCGCACGAGAAGTGGCGCCACGGCGGGAGTGAAGAGAGGTCTGGGGTGATCCTGAAAGGTAAGTTAACCCCTAAAAGCCCTTAAATTGAATCATAGGTAAAGATCAGGGTTATGGTTAAAAAGATAGAGATTGGAATAGGGCTGGAGAAAAAATTCGATTTATCCCAAACCGTAATTTTTCACAAGTTCAGGTGAAACAGTAAACCAAACATGAGCCTTTTTGAGCAACACTATCAAATGAACGAGTGTAACTCTGGATAACATACTGTGCACAAGTATAGAGGAGCTGGGAAAGGTTCAGTAACAAAATATTGAAAAAATATATTTTAATTAAAATTTCTCAGAAATAGCAGAAATTTAACTCACTGGATCCCAATGTAAGGCCAAGATCACACAGTGTTTTTTTAAACACTTTTTGACATGCAAAATTAAAGAAAAAGTGCGATTACATTTAAAAATCTAAGTAAAAAACATGACATTGAGGACCCATTGACTTAAAAGGATTACATATACATCAGGCACACAGCTGAGGTTTTTTGCGCACTGTTTGACGCATTACAAACGGCACAAAAAACAGGAGTGCAGTACCATTATCAACGTATAGACACAGCAAAAGATGCAACAAGTACAAGGAACTTTCCTCTATAAAAAAAAAACACGAGAATTAGCAAATGAGGAAAGCGCACATTAAACTCTTGAAAAAACATGCTGACAAACACGTGCCTATTTCACTGCAAAAAATAAGTTGTGTAAATGTAGCCTAAGACTACGACTAGAGGACATAACATATGGAAGTCAAGCAGATTCAGGAAAGAGTTCTTCACAGTAAGGCTATGTTCACACGGCTTATTTGGAGCATATTTTGCTGCGTATTTCACGGCGTACTGCGCTTAATACGCAGTGAAATGCGCCCATAATTACGGTAATCCATAGTTCTCGTAGAGAACTATGGATTACGCCTCCCCTCCCCACTCATACAATATGATCGTATTGTACGCGCGGGGAGATAAGCGACATGTCAATTACTGCATGTCTATGGGGCCGGCAGGGGCTGCCAGCTGCCGGCCACCCTGCGCCTCGGGAGTACACGCTGATCAGTGCGACTCCTAAATCACCCGGCGTGTATGCCATGTGAACATACCCTAAGGCCTTGTCCCTTTTCAGCCGCTTTTTACAGATGATTTTCGGTTTTGAAACCCATCTGTAAACCAGCTGGCAAATTTTAAAATGGATGTCTATGGAAAACCCACACAGCGGTCCTGCACGGGTTTTCCGCCGGGTGGTCTTTTAGAATGCCGGCGGTCTAAAAAACATTGAGCCGGTTTTCAGGTGAAATATGAACATGTCAGTGCAAGGGGGGGAGGGCTGCTCTCTGCAAACTGCGGAGAAAAGCTGTCCTCCTGCGGCCGTGTGCACGGCCACAAAACAGTGAAAATACCGGTCGGGATTTCCAATCAGTATTTGCACTGTGCCGTGTGAACGGCCTCTAAGGCATGTAACCATGGCAAGGGTTTTTGGTCTGTTTTTCAGACAGTTTATGTAACACTCCCCCATAGACTTCAATAGAAGAACAGTTCAGCAGTCCCCACTGAACCGTTTTTCCGCCGGGCGGTTTTTCACACTGCTGGTGGTCCGAAAAACATAGAACATGTTCCCAGCAGTTTTTGGACTGTTTTTCAACCATAAAAGTGTACTGAGTGCAAAAGTATTCCTGATTGGTGCAAGAAACCAGGTGATTTTTTTTTTTATCTGCACAATTTAACAATGATGCACAAAGGACAACGTTTTCACTTTAAGCACATGTGCATGTTAACAGTATAAAAATGTGGTTAGCTTAGGCTAAAAAGAGGATTTATAGACTCTCATTCACACTGACACTCACCTCTTGAGTGCTCTGCAAGACCTTCCTGCAAAAAGACCTGCAAAAACACACCCACTTTATGTGGGATCATTCTTCACAATGGGGACTGCGGAACGGTTTTTCTATCGAAGTCTATGGGGGAGCGTTGCTTGAAGGTTTTCAGATGGTTTCTAAAACCACAAACCGTCTGAAAAACCGACCAAAAACCCTTGCCGCGGGGACATGCCCTTGTGGGGACATGCAATTGTGCATCATTGTTAAACTGTGGAGATAAAAAAAAATCACGTGGTTTCTTGCACCAATCAGGAATACTTTTGCACTCAGTACACTTTTCTTCTTGAAAAACAGTCCAAAAACCGCTGGGAAAACCAGAACAAAATCAGTGACAAAAACAGTTCAAAAAACCAAAACCGACAAAAAACCAACCAGTTTTTTGTGTCAAAAACAGTCCAAAAACCGGTTGTAATGAACGGTTCTGCTGAAGTCTGATTTTGTACTTTGCCGTGTAAACGCACCCAAAGGTCCGTCCACGCGGCAAGGGTTTTCAGTCAGATTTTCAGATGGTTTTTGAATTTGAAAACTGTCTGAAAACCAACTGTCAATACTTTTATAGAAAATCCGAGCTGTACCATCCCCCTTTGTCCTAAAAAAAAAGATGTGTCGTGTGGACACATCCTAAGGGTTTTAGCTTTATTTGCCCTTATATAGATCTTATTATCTCTAGATTGTGGTTCCACATTGTATACATTACTATACCTTACCCCTATTCTGAGAATCAAGTCCAAACAAATTCTCACACCTATGTAGATCTTATGGCTAGGTGAGAGAAGATGTTTGGACTTGATACATATAATAGAGGTTATGTATGATAATTTATACCATGTGGACACAGAACCTTCAGCTCATATTGCCTGAATTGTAAAGTGCTGTTAGGCTACGGCCACATGGCAGTGACAAGATACCGGTTGGATTCTGATTAAGAATCCGGCTACTATTTTATCGTCTTTTGAATGGTTTGGGGGGACAGTTCTGTCTGCGGTTTGCAGATTCGCCCGTCTCCCATAACCATTGATAGCACACCTTCTGCCCGAAGATTGTGCATGTTGCAAGTTTTTCTAAGTGCCGGCGGTGTGAAAATCTGTCCAGCTGAAAATCTGCTCAACGTACTACTGGGCGGATTTTCTACTAAAGTCTATGGTGATAGTTACATAGCTACATAGTACGGTTGACAAAAAAACACTTGTCCATCAAGTTCAACCAAGGGTGGGTGATGGTTGCTTGTTGGTTTTTCAAACGGTTTCCAAATCCGCAGACTGTCTGAAAATCCAACGAAAAACCTATGCCATGTGGACTTAGCCTTATATTAATAAAGAATAATATTATCATATACTAAATACCATATCATACAGCTGTATGAAGCTTGTACAATACATGTTGCAATATGTGAGGAATTTGTATGACAAATCCTATCAAAACTCATGCAGAATATGTTGGAGCTACAGAAATAATTCTGTAGTATGAGATAGAGTTCTTGACTCTTGTCTACAGAGTCACAACTTCTGTTCTGTTTAGGGGCCGTTCACACGGCTTATTTCGCCGCGGATTGGAGCCGTACTGCGCGCCGGATTTGCGTTGCAGTACGGCTCCAAACCGTCGCAGTAAATACGGTAATCCACAGTTCTCATAGAGAACAGTGAATTCCGTCGCTCCTTTCCGCTCGGCGAATCCGCCGGGCGGGGAGAAAGTCACTTGCACATTATCCAGGCGCAATACGCGCCGTGGATAATGCAAGTCTATGGGGCCGGCGGGCAGCGCCCCCGCCCCGCCCCCGCACCCGCCCCTTATTCAAGCCGTAATTGCGAGCGCAATCCGGCTCGCAATTACGGCTTGAATAAGCCGTGTGAACATGGCCTTAGTGTTGCTCAAATCCATCTCTGTTCGGTTCAACAATGGTTTGATCAAACTTATGAAACATTCCAGCTCGGGAGGTCCCAAACCTAAATATTTTATATAAACCTAACCCCAATTTAGGCTTAGGCCATGTTCACACGGCTTAAAATGGTCCGTATTTCGGTCCGTAATTACGCGCCGAAGTGCGCAAATTACGGGCTGAAAATGGCCCATTCATTACGGTAATCCACAGTTCTCATAGAGAACTATGGATTACGTCTCCTCTCCCTGCTCTGCGAATCCGCCGGGTGGGGAGATAAGTAACGTGTGAATTACCAGCGGCGTATACGTGCCGCTGGTAATGCAAGTCAATGGGCCGGCTTAACTACGTCCCGCAGTTAAGCCATGTGAACATAGCCTTAGGGTTTTTTTTTTTATAAATTTCAGGGTTTAATTTAGCATTCTGTGGCAATCCCGGTGTGACGCTATGACATAAGGGTTACCTATACTTAGATTCAGGTTTAATTTGACATCAACAAAAATCTAAAGCATATGACCAATTGTGTGTAATAAATGAATATCTAGCTGAGTTTTCCTTGATTTTTAAGATATTTTGCATTGTCTATAGTATAAAGTCATACACCTCTATTTCATGCTTGTGACCATGTTACACATTTTATTAACATGTTTATATGTTTAGAACTTTGAAACGTTGTTTTTTTAATTTACCATTGTTTTTCTTTTGATGTGATGGTTTTTACTTTTTTAAACGACTTCTCCAAATGTTTTATTTCATTCAGTTCATTAGAAATTGCTTCTAGGCATACAGTAGTGTCAGTAATTTTGCTCACCTGCAGCTGAATACAGGACTTCTCAGTGGTATCACTGGATAAGGAGACCTGCACCCTGAGTTGATGAAACACGCAGCATGTTTGCATGATCCTGAAGTGAATCTCTCAATGCATTCCTATGGGAACTTCAAAGATAGAGAGCTTTCACACAGTGCAGTTTTGGTGCAGTTTTAACTGTGCTCCAATTATCTGCCTTTATTACCAGCAAGCTTCTTTCAGTTGTCTAAATTGTTCAGAAAGATGTTTCAAGTAAAGAATCAATGACTGTGTGTGAAGTCTTGTGGATACAAACACACTGATTGATTACTCACTTTCCAAACAGGTAATAAAGGCAGTTTAATTGGAGCGCAGTTAAAACTGCACCAAAACTGCGCTGTGTGAAAGCACCCTTAGTCTTATAGGAATGCAAACTAGAGAAACTAATCATAGTGCAGGTCTTGTGACCTATCATAGACTGTTGCATCAGCCAGAACTCCTGTATACAACTTTAGGTAAACTAAGTAAATTTCACTACAGTGCACATAAAAGCAATTTCTAATAAACATAAAAAAACCAAACAAAACAGGAGTGGTTCTTTAAATAATTCCAAAGCAGAAAATGACCAGTGCAGTACAGCAACTGGGACCATTGACTCCTTCTGTCTGACAACCAGTTGATCTGGAAGCATGTGAGGTGGAGTGAAGACAGTGGTGTGACTCTACATGCTCAGGAACGTTCCTCACAATCTTAATGCATGCATAAACAGCAATGACAGCAATTAGATATGTGCTGTTACTTCCAAGTCTACCACTTGTACAAGTGTTTATCTAGTGTCTGTTGCTTAATGTGATGTGAGAATCAGCATCTAGAGGAAGCCTCCTACAATATCTATGTATAAACTAGAATGTAAGGGGGTGGAATTGCTTTTAAAAGAACTGATTCTTTTTTTATCATTTTGTTAATAAACTAAGCAGAAAAGACTATGAATACTTTGACAACAATATAACATCTGTATCTCATAACACTTGTCACGAGCAGGTGATAGACCGTCAGTGTCAGCCACAAGTTGTGGCATAGAACCGTGCACAGGCGTAACTAGAATTCATAGGCCCCATAGCAAAATAAGATGGGAATCCCTCCACCTAATGATAGAAAACTAAAGCAGCAGTATAAGTACCAATTATTAATGGTATAAATGATACCGCCACATATTAGGGACCCCACATAGTATTACTGGATAGCAGAAAGTAACCAACTGCCTATTTCCTCCAAAAACTATATCCTTCTTGGATCTGATTGGGGCCCCTTCAAACTCTGGGCCCCATAGCAGCTGCTATGTCTGCTATGGCTATAGTTAAGCCCATGGAACCATGCCATGGAGCACAGTCTTCTAAAAAGTATCCTGGTCTTCATCTTTTCACCCCGTATTCAAGGGATCTGCTCCCAACTTGCTCCCCCCAACATGGTCACTCATGGTGATGGTGCCGTGCAGGTGTGGAACTGGAGAGACAGAGACATAAGTGGGTCACAAGCAGGAGGTCAGGACAGGTAGAGTCCTTGCGTAAATAGGACACAAGCAAAAGATCAGGGCAGGAAGTAAACAAATGGGAAAGTCAGGAACAAGTCGAAGGTGAGACTGGAGAGTCTTACACAATAATCCTACAGAAAACACTAATGCATACCAACAAACTGGTGCAGAAGGAAATGGGGGGTGCAGATAAAAAGTCTAAGGTGACAAATCTTTGGTTCCTGGGAAAGCTGGATGATGCACTGGCCCTTTAAATCAGCAAGAACCAGAGTGCACGTGACTCAGGGAGGAGACAGGAATGGAGAAGACATGGCACAATGGTCATGGCCATAGAACTGGGCTTACTCATAGCATCTCTTCTAGTCATCAACCCTTAAACTTTTTCTAGCAGTAATGGTCCTACAGACATGTGAATTTAAAGCTAAGAGATTTTTAAGATATTCTTTTCTACAGAATGTGCCTGGCTTGTACAGTCCTTTTTCCCCCTTTTTTTTTAACATACTTTATTTTTAAGTTTATCCAACTAGACCAGATGATGGATGGCAACAGGCAATTGAGCCAGCCAAGCCATCAGAAACTAGCCTGTGTTTGGTCTTTCTTTACCAAATAATTCAGATTGTAGTCCAAATGTAAGAAATCATTAAACCAAATAATATTTGACTGCAGCGATTGTTACGGTTTTGTAAACTAGAGCACTAATCTTTCTTCTTTATTATTCCTTGACATCTGTACTAGCACCAAAGCAGCTAAATTACATTTACTCCAAAAAAACTTGCCTACTACCACCCACTGTGGTAATAAAGAAGAATTTAACAATTCTTATGTCTTCCATCATCACCGTTTCACAATGTAAATCCAGGATGTTTGGATAAACCTCAAACCTCTTAGGCCATGATAAAAGCCAGAGCAGGACTCCGGAATATAATAATAAAATAGTGGTTTTATTTGGCTAAAAGGAAATTGAATTTTGTGAACAATCAATTTATCAGTTTCCATGTAAAACTGTGGTAAAAGAGTGGGATAAGTGCCCAAGAGAACCTCCAAACATGACTCCATTACCAAATCTTGGTCCCAATAAATTGGAGGTGTTGTGCTTTCCATGGAGTGTTATGCCTTCCACTGCACAACACCCAAAGGTTAGTATATAACTGTATATATACTTTTTCTGGCAGAAAGTCAACTGGTTATGGATTGGCCACTTCCTCCGACTGTACTGTGACTGCTTCGCAAATGAAACAGCTGTACTTGGTATATCTGAACTGCAATCCAAGCAGCAGTGCCACTACTTTTAAATCACCACAGATGTTTCAGTTGTAGTTGCTGTACTTGATGTGTTTCAACGCTTCCATGTTCTCATATTCATGTATACAGCATAGCCAACAGGTATTTTCATGGTGTGACAAGACAGCCTTGAGGTTTAACACTGACGTGTCAATGAAGAGACGCCACTGCTATGGCTCATACTCACAACTCAAAGCTGCGAACAAGCCATCAATGTTGGTGCAGAAGCTTAGGTTGACTGCAAATGCCATCCTTGAAATTTTGAAGCCAGTAACTCTACATTTGCTTTTGACAAACAGAAGTCCCAGACCAAATCATTCCATTCTGGCATGTTATAAGATGAGGCTCACAAGACATACATGCAGGGCCGTCTTTCCCATTGGGCCAGGTAGGCACTAGCCCGGGAGCCCCACGAGCTCAGAGGGCCCCTCGAACAGCTGCCTACCTTGCCCAGTGGGAGTACACCCAGGGCCGTTTATTGGACTACCGCCAGTTAGAGCAAGGGCCAGACTTCAGATGCTCCGTGTGTAGTCTGATGCGGCCCCTGCTATTGCTGTGCCGTGCCTGCGCTTTACTGCTCACAGTGCAGGCAGCACGGCACTGAGCAGGGGCCAGCCTATGATCTTCTGATCTCCTGCACTACAGCCCCGCTCCTCCCCCTCTCCAGCAGTGCGGCCACTGAAGAGCAAGAGACTGCTGGGGAGAGAAGAGCAGGGCTGCCCCCTCCTCCCTCTTACCATCCGCAGTGAGGAGAAAATGACTGCCAGTCCTATAGACTTCAGAACGAGTGAGTGACGGGGGAGGGAGGGGGGTGTTGGGAGGCATTCCAGTGTCTATCTGCTGGCTGTGTATCTAAGCCTACCCAGTGTATACTATCATCTGCTGGCTGTGTATCTAAGCCTACCCAGTGTACACTATCATCTGCTGGCTGTGTATCTAAGCTTACCCAGTGTATACTATCATCTGCTGGCTGTGTATCTAAGCCTACCCAGTGTATACTATCATCTGCTGGCTGTGTATCTAAGCCTACCCAGTGTATACTATCATCTGATGGCTGTGTATCTAAGCCTACCCAGTGTATACTGTCATCTGCTGGCTGTGTATCTAAGCCTACCCAGTGTACACTGTCATCTGCTGGCTGTGTATCTAAGCCTACCCAGTGTATACTATCATCTGCTGGCTGTGTATCTAAGCTTACCCAGTGTATACTATCATCTGCTGGCTGTGTATCTAAGCCTACCCAGTGTATACTATCATCTTCTGGCTGTGTATCTAAGCCTACCCAGTGTATACTATCATCTGCTGGCTGTGTATCAAAGCCTACCCAGTGTATACTATCAGCTGCTGGCTGTGTATCTAAACCTACCCAATGTACACTATCATCTGCTGGCTGTGTATCTAAGCCTACCCAGTGTATACTATCATCTGCTGGCTGTGTAACTAAGCCTACCCAGTGTAAACTATCATCTCCTGGCTGTGTATCTAAGCCTACCCAGTGTATACTATCATCTGCTGGCTGTGTATCTAAGCTTACCCAGTGTATACTATCATCTGCTGGCTGTGTATCTAAGCCTACCCAGTGTACACTATCATCTGCTGGCTGTGTATCTAAGCCTACCCAGTGTATACTATCATCTGATGGCTGTGTATCTAAGCCTACCCAGTGTATACTATCATCTGCTGGCGTTGTATCCAAGCCTACCCAGTGTACACTGTCATCTGCTGGCTGTGTATCTAAGCCTACCCAGTGTACACTCTCATCTGCTGGCTGTGTATCTAAGCGTACCCAGTGTATACTATCATCTGCTGGCTGTGTATCTAAGCCTACCCAGTGTATACTATCATCTGCTGGCTGTGTATCTAAGCCTACCCAGTGTATACTATCATCTGCTGGCTGTGTATCAAAGCCTACCCAGTGTATACTATCAGCTGCTGGCTGTGTATCTAAGCCTACCCAGTGTACACTATCATCTGCTGGCTGTGTATCTAAGCCTACCCAGTGTATACTATCATCTGCTGGCTGTGTACCTAAGCCTACCCAGTGTATGCTATCATCTGCTGGCTGTGTATCTAAGCCTACCCAGTGTATACTATAATCTGCTGGCTGTGTATCTAAGCCTACCCAGTGTATACTATCATCTGCTGGCTGTGTATCTAAGCTTACCCAGTGTATACTATCATCTGCTGGCTGTGTATCTAAGCTTACCCAGTGTATACTATCATCTGCTGGCTGTGTATCTAAGCCTACCCAGTGTATACTATCATCTGCTGGCTGTGTATCTAAGCCTACCCAGTGTATACTATCATCTGCTGGCTGTGTATCTAAGCTTACCGAGTGTATACTATCATCTGCTGGCTGTGTATCTAAGCTTACCCAGTGTATACTATCATCTGCTGGCTGTGTATCTAAGCCTACCCAGTGTATACTATCATCTGCAGGCTGTGTATCTAAACCTTTGCGGTGTTATACTATTTGCTTTTCCTGTGTAGCTAAGCCTATCCAGTGTTATATCTGTTGGCACTATGTATCTGAGCTCATCAGGTGTTATACTATCTGCTGTCCTTGTGTATCTAAGGCCTGGTTCACACGGTGTAATTGCGGGGCATATTTCAGCCCGTAATTTGCACCGTACTGCGTGAATTACGGCTGGAATACGTCCCAGTCATTACGGTAATCCACAGTTCTCATAGAGAACTATGGATTCCGTCTCCTCTCCCTGCTTGGTGAATCCGTCGCGGGGAGAAAGTGACATGTGAATTACTAGCGGCGTATACGCGCCGTGAATAATGAGTGTCTATGGGGCCGCAGGAGGACGCGCGTATTAGCGCGACTCCCAAAAACATACGATGTATTGCACCACGTACTGTATGCGCCGCAATACATCGTGTGAACATAGCCAAAGTGATGTGTTATCTGTATTATGTGTTGGTTGGGGGGCCCAGTGCACAGCACTGCCCAGGGGCCCATAATGCTGTTAAGACGGCTCTGCATACACGGTTCAAAGTCTGAATCAGCATCATTCCCCATCTCTGACCCATGGACTGCAACATCTTCATCAGCTGCCTCCTCTAGGCTCCATGTCTCTGGTGGCTTTGGCACTTGAAGAGTGTCATCATGTGGCACTGGTCTCATACCTTAAAGGGATTGTCTCACTACGAAGATTATAATTGAAAATGTGGGGACCAAAAATCTAAGGATGTACGTCCTTGGTTACTATTGGCAAAGTGCTACGGTTTTAGAGAATGGGCTGGTTTACATGTGCTTAGCAACGGTGTTTGTTTACTGGTCAGGGAAGCATTCTGTCCTGCCCAGGTCGTGCACATGCAAAGGAAAGGCAGTGAAGAGGAGGGGCAGGGATGTGTGTATTGGCAGGCAAGGAGGAGAAGCAGTGAAAAGGATACAATACACACAACCCCCCGGAATGACCTCGCACTGCTTCTCCTCCTTGCCTGCCCATACACACATCCCTGCCCCTCCTCTTCACTGCCTTTCCTTTGCATGTGCATGACCTGGGCAAGACAGAATGCTTCCTTGACCAGTAAACAAACACCGTTGCTAAGCACATGTAAACCAGCCCGTTCTCTAAAACCGTAGCACTTTGCCAATAGTAACCAAGGACGTACATCCTTAGATTTTTGGTCCCCACATTTTCAACTATGATCTTCATAGTGAGACAACCCCTTTAAGGGAGATTAGGATATTCATTGTTTTTTTTTATTCTTAGCAGAGAAACCAGATCTCTTCAGCTATATGCACCTCCTCTGGGAGAGCATACAGCTGAAAATACTATTGTGGAGCAGAGCATGAGCGCTTCCTGCTCTGCAATAGGACTCCGGAAGGCCGCAGCTTGCGGCCCCCTCTGGAGTTTCCGGCACAGGCAGCGTGCTATGTCATCACACTGTCTGCACGGCCTGATGACATCACGCCACCTGTGCTAGAAGACAGAGCACATCGGAGTAGTGGTGAAAGGTGAGTACTTGAATTTTTTTATTTTTAAACTCTGCCTATACCTGCCTATAGGGGACATATACCTGCCTATCGGGGACATATACCTGCCTCTGCCTGCCTATACCTGCCTCTACCTCCATGTGGGGGACATATACCTGCCTATACCTGCCTATGGGGGACATTAAACTGCCTATAGGAGACAAATACCTGCCTACGTAATTTTATTGGTATCCATTTTTATTTTTGAAATTTACCAGTAGCCGCAGCATTTTATACATGTTCACAACATTAATTTAAAATATTTTTATATTTTATAGACTCTGGACAAGTTATAGAGTAAACTCTTCCTCGTATATGAAGGTGAGATTAGTAAAATGATAGAAAACAGAGAGAGGATGATATGGAAATGTTTTCACCAGCAAAATATGGCTGCTGAGTTGGTCACAATTTTAAGAACATCACATAAGTGTTAATGAGAATTACAGTATTATTTAGTTGTGATGCTACTCCTTTTCTTAGACTGGCCGAACTGTTCACAAATCTGTCTACAACATTTATAATAGTGAAATATTATATTTGACATTAATACGGTTACTGCTAGCATTGCTCAAATCTTTTCCTGCTTGGTTTGACATTGGGTCAATGGAACTTGTGAAAAAAAAATGTGCTCGGGACATTCTGAACCTGATATCTTTCACAATGGACCTAACTAAATCTAGCCCTTCTACATCACTTTAATTTGATGAAAAAATATGGCAGCTCATCCAAAATGAAGGTGGTTATATTTACCTATCAACATTTTAGCTCTGAACAGAGATTTTTCAAGCTTAAAAAAGCTCTGTTCAGAGCTGAAATGTCACTTGGGTAAATAAAGTCCACCTTCACTTTGGAAGTCCTGTGGATGTACTGTGCACCCACTTTATCATCTAGCGCTGCTTATTTTTTTTCCTACTCCATTTCACCATAGGACCTGAAGAATGGATAAGCTGATCCATTCAAACCCAGTAAAAAATGCAATACTATAATAACACTAGCATTCATATTTAAATAGTAAACACCTTAGATATAATAACAAGAAACATCACCCATTTATTGTGAGACGCAGATAATATTACAAACAAGTAAATTAGCAAAAATTAGGAATATTTGGTCTCCCTGGTTAAATTCCACCTACTTTCGTTAAAATAAACATCTTTACTCCTGTGGTGCTAGTTGACTTAGGGCAAGTGACCCATGTATAACAGGATTTGACAATTCTATCACCGTTAATTAGTGATATGCATGATTTATATTGTTGCTGTTGATGTACACTACTTTGTTATTTGGAATACCTTATAACATGGCATTTGTTATGTTTTTCTTTTTACCCTGCCTGTTTCTTGTTACATTTTGTTTTATGGCACTGTACTACTGATGTAACTTAATAAAATATTTGCTGAAAAAAAACAACAAACAAGTAAATAAATAAACCCTCCCCCTTCGAAGTGAGTCCATGGGCTTTAAATACAATGTACCAAATGGTATGTATACCAAAGGCTGCAATTAAATGCCACTTTAGTACAATAAAATTGATATACTAATATGGCTAAAAATCCAGGGCCGTCTCTTCCAGTGGGCCAGGTAGGCCAGTGCCCGGGGGCCCCCAAGCCCAGGGGGGCCCCAGGGGGCCCGGGCGACTGCCTGCCCTGCCCAATGAATTTATTCACCGCAGCCCGCCGGACACAGTCTTTCCGCCCTGCCTGCGCTCAGTTACTTGTCCCAGGCTGCGCAGGCAGGGCGGTGCGGGCTGCGGAGGTAAGAGAGCAGCAGGGCGGCCCCTTATTACGCTGCTCCTGCGCTTTACAATTCACAGCGCAGTGCCGGGGCGGCGCCGCCTATCTTCATTGCGGCGCCGCCCTGCCTGCTCTTTGAACAGTAAAGCGCAGACGCGGCAATTGAGCAGGGGCCCTGCGGGCCGGCCTCAGCTATCGTTGCTATGCCGCGCCTGCACTTTACTATTCACAGCCCAGGCAGGGCGGCGCCGCAGTGAGGATAGGCGGCGCCTCCCCGGCCTGCGCTGTGAATTGTAAAGCGCAGGAGCAGCGTAATAAGGGGCCGCCCTGCTGCTCTCTTACCTCCGCAGCCCGCACCGCCCTGCCTGCGCAGCCTGGGACACGTAACTGAGCGCAGGCAGGGCGGAAAGACTGTGTCCGGCGGGCTGCGGTGAATAAATTCATTGGGCAGGGCAGGCAGTCGCCCGGGCCCCCAGGGGCCCCTCTGGGCTTGGGGGCCCCCGGGCGCTGTGAATTGTAAAGCGCAGGAGCAGCATCAATCATTCAGGCAGCAGGTACTCCCGGCGGCCGGCGGGCAGTCTTCTCCATCCCCCGCCGGGCCGCTGGGAAATGTAGTTTTGGTGCGGCAGCGCAGCCGCACAGTGGCCCTTAAGGGAAAATTTAAAAAAAAGGTCCCGCCTCTTCATAGCAGACGGGCACCAGGCCAGCCACAGCAGCACGAGGTATGTAATGGGGTGGGGGGGACAGTGACTTGATGTCACTGTCCCCCACCCATATGACCATGTCATTGTCTTGTCCCCCACTTGTTTGGCCATGTCACAGTGACATGCCAAATGAGTGGGGAGCAGTGACATAGCCATATAGGTGGGGGACAGTGACATGACTATCATGTAATTTCTGCTTGTGGTCAGCCAGCCATCCTGACCCGTGTCACTGTCCCCCAGAGTCTCTCTTATCATACAGTAATGGCCGCACCACATAGCTGTTACTATATGATAAGAGAGACTCTGGGGGACAGTGACACAGGTCAGGATGGCTGGCTGACCACAAGCAGAAGTTACATGACTTAATGTGTGCCCATCCTGTCCCGTCAGGCCAGTCCATGCAGCAGTTCCTAAGTTACATAAATTGCTGCGTATCGGTCGGGGGGCACAGGAGGGCTTCCATGACCCATAAGCCCCTCCATCATTGGTACCTCCTGTCCCCACAGCCCAGTCACGCAGCAGCTCCTATGTCATAAAAATTGCTGCGTATCTGGTCGGGGGCACAGGATGGGGGTCCATGACCCTAAGCCCCTCCATCATGTGGTCGCCACCCGTGCCCACAGGCCAGCCACGCAGCGCTCCATGTCATAAATTTTGCGCTAGTCTGGTCTGGGGGCACAGGATGGCTGTCCTGACCCAATACCCCTCCATCATTTTGTTCAGCCATCCGTGTCCCCAGACCAGGCTACGCAGCATTTTAAAATAACTTAAAAAAGCTGCTGCATGGTCGGTTGGGGGGCCCATCCCAGCCGCCCGGGGCCCAAAATTCGTTAAGACGGCCCGTAAAAAATTAATTTAAATCCGATAGTAAAAAAAAAGGGAAAAAAGTCCCTTTTTGAAATGCCTGGGATCATTGGTCTGGTGGATTACTGTAGCTTGCCTTTGGTCCCGTCACTACGGGGCCACCACACTGGAGTAAAACGCTGCCGCCGGGGTTTTGTCAATCCCAACCTGTATAGGGGGTTTAGGTGTTGGTAAAATAACACGTTGCTGTGTAATTCTGACTTTAATTAACGGAGATCCTTTGCTTCATTGACAGTATTAGATTTCTTTCTGACCATCTCATTGCTTATCTTATTATTACCTTTTGTATATGTACCTTTTGATACTTTGTGACATGTTGAAAGAGGCACATTTTTAAAGGCCATTAAATGATGTATAGTGTCCTGAATAATTTAAAAACCCGCAAAAACTTGCGGTGGTATACCTTTCAATAAATTAATAAAATATTCTAGACACATAGCATAATTTAGGCGCATACAACATTGCTACAATTTGATTGCCTACTTTTTGGGAATTTAAAGGTTTTTTGCCGGCTATAATGCCCCTAGTTTTTGGTGTACTATATTTAAATTTTTAAAAGAAATAGGGGAGCACGGTGCACGTTTCCCCGGGGCAGCAAGGCACGGCAGGGGTTTAAACCCCCTGGTCGTCGACACACCCAGGGGGAAACCAGCTGATGACTTTGAGCAGCTCGCTCCTAACAGGGCAAGGATGTGTCGCACTGGCCAATGGAGGGCCGGAGGGCCCCACCAAACGCTGCTGGGGCGGGGCCCCGGGGTTTCCCATTAAACTCACTCATTTTCTCCCATTTTTTGCCTGAGAAAGTTATCCCTTTGCCTCCTTTATTCCTGTTTCTGCTTGTTTACTCCTGTTTCCGACTTTTGGGTTGCTCCTCGACTATGTTTTTGTCCTCCGTTTTTGTACTGCGTGCCCTCCTGTGTTTTTGACCCTTGGCTTGTGTCCACTTATTCTCCTGGTTTCTGAGTCATGGCTTTGGCATACCCGGACCATGGACCTGGGTTGTCTGACGTTGCGTTTCCCTGACGGCCCGCACGAGTAGGGAGGGAAGTCGCCATTGGGGTCCGCCATCTAGGGCCACACCAATAGGCAGGGGCAGGGGCGGGGGCAGTCCCGGGCCCACGCACCTCCTCTGAGTGACATTTCTCAGGCCAACTTACGCTTCCCCCCCGGTAAACCTGAACCCCATGACTGCACTAGGGGGACAGATGCAGGGGCTTACCCAGTTGGTCCAAGACCTGCCGCAAAAGGTACAGCACAGGGGAAACCCCCCGGGTACCCCAAGGGTGAACCCTCCGGGGATTGCTTTCCCCTTTTGGTGGAACCCCCCTTCAGCTAACCCGATAGGTTTTCGGTTTGGGGGGGGGGGGGGGGTTTTTTTGGGGGGGGGGGAAGGGGAGGAATGTCCGTTTTTATTTTTTCGACTCCGCCCACTTACCTCGGTAATAAGGAAAAAGAGGGGAATTGCAGTCCCTTCCCAAGGGTCCCCCCAGGAGTGGGCATTCTCGCTACCCCCTGACTCACCGAAATGGTCTCTTTTTTTGTCTCCTTGTCTCTTTTTGTCTCTTTGGGACCTATCTTCGATATCCCTGATAGGGAGGTGGTGGCTGAAACTCAGCTCACCACCTTAAGACAGGGTAAGAGGACTGTATAGGAATATGCCTCTGAGTTTCGCCGCTGGTGCGTTCCGTCAGGATGGAACAACCCAGCCCTCAGGTGCCAGTTCCGGGTAGGATTGGCTGACCATGTTAAGGACATGTTGGTGGCCTATTCTACTCCGGGCACTCTGGATGACGCCATCGCTTTGGCAGTCCGATTAGACAGATGGTTTAGGGAGAGACGTCGGGAGCAAACCTTTCTTCCATTCCCCACCTTACTCCACTACTTCCTTTCTGCCACCGCCCCAGAACCTTCGAGTGTGGTGATACCCCCTGAGGAGCCTATGCAGGTAGGGGCCTCTTCTGCAGGTACTGCCAGTGACCGCAGGACCTCACGTCGCACCCAGGGACTACTGTGGCGGAGAAGGTCATCGCATCCCTGAGTGCCCCAAAAGGAAGCCCTGGCTGGAAAACTCCAGCGCCTAGGTGACTCGCGGGAAGGTCACCAAGGCGAACAGGTATTCCCTGTGGTGTCAAAAAAGTTGTTGTTGCCAGTGAAAATTTCATATTTTTCTTTGTGTGAATCTGGGAGTGCTTTTGTAGATTTAGGATCAGCTTCCAATTTTGTGGACGCTACATTCGCTAAGCGTCTGGGCCGTCCCTGGAGGCCTCTAGTGGATCCCATGTGGGTTGTGGCTATTGATTCTACCCCGTTGGCTAAGGGCAATATTCAGTATTGCACCCCAGAACTTGAGATGCTAGTTGGGTCTATGCATAAGGAGAAAAGTATACTGTTTATTATGGAGGGCTTACCCGCTGATGTTGTTTTGGGGTTGCCCTGGCTTCAGAGACACAACCCGGTTATTGATTGGAGTTCTGGGGAATTAATTAGGTGGGGAAAACAGTGTTTTGACAATTGCCTCCCTATTGTTCTTGGTAATGAGGAAGTAGAGCAGATTCCTGCCTTTATTCGCGATTTTGTTGAGGTGTTTTCTAAAACCCAGTCTGAGAGGTTACCCCCGCATAGGTCCTATGATTGTGCTATCGAACTGCTGCATGGGGTAAGATTTCCAAAAGGGGAGGGAATATATATTTTGTCAGGTCCAGAGAGAACCGCTATGAAGCAATACATTGCAGAGAGTCTACAGAAGGGTCACATCTGGCCTTCGGTGTCTCCCATGGGTGCAGGCTTTTTCTTTGTTAAGAAAAAGGATCGAAGTCTCTGACTATGCATTGATTATCGGGAGCTCAATAAAATTATGGTTAAGAACCAATACCCCTTACCATTGATTCCTGACCTGTTTAATCAAATCCAGGAGGCTAAGTGGTTTTCCAAGCTGGTACTAATAGGGGCTTATAACCTTATTCATATCAAAGAAGGGGATGAGTGGAAGACCGCATTTAATACCCCAGAGGGCCATTTTGAATATCTGGTTATGCCTTTTGGGCTGTGTAATGCTGGTGCGGTCTTCCAGAACCTGGTAAATGAGAACTCATTGGTCATTGTATGGTCGTATATCTGGATGACATTTTAATTTACTCACAGGACTGGTCGTCACATGTTAAACACATGCGGCAAGTTTTGCAAATCTTGAGGGTTAATAGTTTGTTTGTCAAACTTTAGAAATGTGTTTTCGGGGTTCAGGAGTACCTATTCCTGGGATAAGTGTTGGACTCGTAGCTTAGTTTCGTATGGATCCCGGGAAGGTTCAAGCAATTCTTGATTGGGTTCGTCCTTCCTCCCTGAAAGCCTTGCAGAGGTTCCTAGGTTTTGCTAACTATTATCGAAAATGTATCCGAAATGTTTCTGTTCTTGTTCGGCCACTAACTGATATGACTAAAAAGGGGGATAATATCAGTAATTGGCAACCTGAGGCCTTAGAGGCTTTGCGAAAGAATTAATCAGTGTTTTGTCTCTGCCCCAATGTTGGTTCAAGCTGACTATAACTAAAACCCTTCATCGTCGAGGTTGATGCTTCTGAGGTTGGAGCAGGGGCAGTCCTATCTCAGGGGTCAGCCGTTCTGACTAATCTCCGGCCGTGTGCATTCTTTTCCCGTAAATTCTCAGCGGCGGAGAGGAACTATGATGTTGGGAACCGAGAATTGTTGGCTATTAAGTTGGCCTTCGAGGACTGGCGCCACTTCCTCGAGGGTGCCCAACACCAAGTCACGGTTCTAACGGATCATAAAAACCTTACCTTTCTAGAGAACGCTAAAAGGTTGAACCCACGTCAGGCTCATTGGGCATTGTTCTTTACTCGCTTTAACTTTGTCGTCAACTACAGACCAGGATCTAAAAATTTTAAAGCTGTCGCATTATCTAGAAGCTTCTGTGCCAGTCACTCACGGGAAGATGCAGTACCCATATTACCCAAGCAGACGATTGTCTCAGCCATGTCCCCCGATTTAGTTACTGAGATTAAGACACACCAGGAGATGAGGCCTGCTAATTGTCCTGCTTCTAGAGTCTTTGTCCCCACTCAGTTTCGGCTTCAGTTATTAAAGGAATTGCATGATTCATTATTATCTGGACATCTCAGAGTGTCTGGCACAAAGAGGCTCATCTCTCGCAACTGCTGGTGGTCTTCATTGTATCCTGATGTGGAGGCCTACGTGGCAGCGTGTGACATTTGTGCTTGGGCAAAGGTTCCCAGAACCCGTCCTCCTGGGGAACTGTGTCCTCTCCCGAGCACCCATGGACCCACATCTCCATGGACTTTATAACCGATCTTCCTGCCTCTGAGGGTAGGACGGTCATTTGGGTGGTGGTGGATCGTTTTAGTAAAATGTGTCTTTTGGTTCCATTAAGAAGTTTGCTGTCGTCCAAGAAGCTTGCTGAGCTTTTCATCAAACACATTGTGAAACTACATGGGTTACCCGAGAATATTGTTTCTGACAGAGGGGTCCAATTTGTTTCCCGTTTCTGGAGATCTCTCTGTAAAGCTCTGGGTATCACCCTATCCTTCTCCTCGGCCTTCCACCCTGAGACTAATGGACAGATGGAGAGGGTGAACCAAACTGTTACACAAAAGCTTCGTTGTTTTGTCTCTGATCAGCAGGCGGATTGGGTTAAATACTTACTGTTAGTGGAATTTGTGATTAATAATCAGAATAATAGTTCGTCTGGTGTTTCTCCGTTTTTCTGCGATTACGGTTTTAACCCGAGACATGTATCTTTATCCAGTGCTACGTCTGATCACAATGGGGTGGATGCTATCGTTAAAGATCTGTGCACAGTCTGGGCCCAAGTTCAGAAGAACTTGGTCAACGCACAGAGCATCCAAAAAAGAAAGAGTGACAAGAGGCGTCTTTGCTCCAGTGGGTTTTCTGTGGGGGATAAGGTTTGGTTGTCCACCCGATATCTTCGCCTAAAAATGCCTTCCAGTAAATTAGCTCCAGGATTTGTGGGCCCTTATGTAGTGCAAGAAGTGGTGAACCCAGTGGCATACCGTCTTAAGTTACCTCCTTCCCTCCGGGTTCATAACGTTTTTCACCAGTCACTGTTAAAGAGGTACATTCCGTCTCCGACTTCACCTCCCAAACCCTCTCCTCCTGTTAGCGTAGAGGGTCAGTTAGAATACGAAGTCGCCCATATCGTAGACTCCCGTAGAGTGCAGAGGTCCTTACAGTACTTTGTCCATTGGAAGGGTTATGGTCCGGAGGAGAGGTTGTTGGTTCCAGCCATGTTCATCCACGCAGAATCTCTGATCAGGGAATTTCACGACTCTCACCCGGACAAACCCAAACCAGGGAAGGGTCCAGTGGCCCCTCCTAAAAGGGAGTGTACTGTCACAGCTTTTGATACAATGGGTGACATGTTAGAGAAGAGGCGCTAGTTTAAAGCGCATTAAATGAGTGTATAGTGCGCCTGAATAATTGAACCTGTCAAAAATCTTGCGTGTGGTATACCTTGCATAATATAATTAATACACCTATTCTAGACGCATAGCATAATTAAGGCGCATAGCATATCATTGCTAGCATATTTGATGTGCCTACTTTAGGCGAATTCAAATGTGTCTTGCCTGGCATATAATGCGCCTAGTTTTGGTGTACTATAGTTCATTTATATAGAGAATAGGGCAGTCACGGCGCACGTTTCCGCCGTGGAGCAGCAAGGCACGGCAGGGGTTAATCCCTCTGGTCAGTCGACACACCCAGGGAGAGGCCAGGCTGATAAGCCTAGGAGTGACAGCCCGGCTCCTAATCAGGTCAGAGGGTGTGTTGCACTGGTCAATAGGAGGGCCTGAAGGCCGCACCAATCGTCTGCTGGGGCAGGGTACGGGCGCCTCATTTAAAATCACTAATTTCTCCCAGTAGTTGCCTGAGAAAGGATTATCCCTTTTGCTTCCTGTGCATTCCTGTTTCTGCTTGTTTACTCCTGTGTTCCTGACTTCGGCTTGCTCCTCGACTATGTTTTTGTCCTCCGTTTTTGTACTGCGTGACCTCCTGTGTTTTTGACCCTTGGCTTGTTAACCGTTATTCTCCTGGTTTCTGATTCGTGGCTTTGGCGTACCCGTACCATTATGGACCAGGATTGTCTAACCCTACGTTTCCCTGATGGCCCTGCACGGAGTAGTGTAGGGACTGTCGTCCAGTTGGGGTCTGCCATCTAGGGCAGCACGCCAAGTAGGCAGGGACAGTGGGCTGGGTGGCAGTCAGGGCCCACTGCACCTCCTCTGACGTGACAAGGGCGTCAACAGATTTTGCCTCAAAATACACCAAAAAAAGGGCGCAGCCCTAACGGGACATGTCACCTAGTGGGCGGCATGCATGAAATTTGGCGTGTAAACACCAAATTTCATGCGCATTATACTGCAATAGCGGGTCATAAATCAGTCACATTCTAGCGCTTGTTACAACATTTCTGGCTTTCAAAGTGGTATACCTGTTCCAGCAGTAATGCGCCTAGAAATGCCATAGCGAAGCTATAAATCTATAGCTTCATACGGTTCTAGTGCGCCCCGCCAAACACTCCCCTCCCACCCGAGATTGTATATTTATTATTCTATCTAAAACACTGGAAAATATTTGGCAATAAAAACATAACTTCTCATAAATACTTATTAAAATTATTCCAAAAGTGTAAACAACACCATTGAAAACATACAAAAGTAGAGCTGTATTCCAAAAATTTATAATGAAGCAAAAACTACAGGGGAAAGAAAACTGTCCCTGTTATCCCCAAGACCCAAAACCCTACCTATGATGTGGGGCGATTTCCCCATTAAAGCCCCACTCAGGAGCCTAATACTGAAATGTCCCTACTATATCCCTATAATCCCGGGATGTTTCTTTCTGGAGTTTAACTGGGATTCCTTGGGGAGAATCACCTAAGTAATTTCTGATCCAAATCATAAGGTCCTATTACATAAATAATATCAAGGGTCAAATGCAATGAATGAATATATACAAAAGTCAGGGGAGTTGCTAGGGTCTTAAAAGATCCGGAGCGCGGGCCTCTGTGTTATATTTTGCACAATAGGGCTGGTTCACACAACATTTTTTACAGCACATAAACTGCAGCATGTATTTTTATGGATAGAAATGTATATGTTTCTGTCACTAATTTTCCCTGTTTTCTGCATAGACACAATCCGTCCACCTCAGCAGTACACTGTAAAATGAAGACCAGCATTGACAAATTTGCCTTTTCAAAAGCACTTATCTATGTATAACAGTGTAATACCTCTAAATAATACAGCATCCAAATAATATACCTATACATGGAGCAAATATACCACACTTATTACCGCCATACTGCTTCTAAAAAAATCCCACAATACCAAGACCATCAATCCCAATTAAACCAGTAGGTAGGTATATAAGTGCCCCCTCAGTAGATAGATATATAGGTGCCCCTTCAGTAGGTAATGATATAACTGCCCCTCGATAGGTAGGTATATAAGCATCTACCTACATAGGTGCCACAGTAGGTTGGTAGGTATATAGGCCCCCATTTAAGTACCCTCAGTAGGTAGGGATATACATGCCAACAGTGATTTGGCCCCCAGTTGTCCCAATCAAATTAACAAAAAAATAGTGTAGTATACCTAGTATATGATAAAACATAACCATTAATAATTTCATATTATCTAAAATGATACTAATAGTAATTTGAAACAAACAAAAAAAACCTATGTTTTCCCTACACTTACCCAGTAGGCATAAGCACTAGCCCTACCTATCAAACATACGTGGTTACCACCCCGATAAGGGTGACCCTGACTAGAACCTAGCCCAAAATATAGTCTACAATCTCCCAATAAACAAACCTAATGAGGTAGGATGAAATAACCAATATACTACAGATGCTGTATAATGTTATAAAAAAGTAGTAAAGTTGTTCACAATTCTTAGCCAATCATATAGAGTATATATCCTTCTACCCACCATCAAAATATAGTATCCAATAATAAGGTAAAACCCAAGATGAATCCAAAAAGTTTACATATTAGCCACTGATAAGGTCCATACCTTATTCATGTTATAGGACTATCAAACACTTTCCAACGTGTCTCCCCTGAAAGATAGCCCAAGGTTTATCAGGGGGAAAAAAATAGCAAGGACTAGTGTAGTATACAGGAGTTTAACCCCTTGTGCCTGTGGATTACTTGTGTATATTGCTCTGTGATGTTATGCTGAACCAATGGTGAGATGCATCGAGATGCACCCCAAAAAGGCTTATAAATAGGCCTTAGATTAAGTGATAGAGGTTCTAGTGTTAGACTTGTGGCCTGAACTTTTATCAGGCCACAAGAGAAGATGAAGGGGAAGACTTAAAGGGGTTGTCTCCCCATCAGAGTTTCATAGACGAATGAATGAAATAATGTTGGTTTCTCTGTCGCTTCCTGGTCAGACTGTCTCACTGAGCTCTGTGCATTCACTCCTGTATTCAACTCTGTGTTTTCAGTTGCTAATTAGTTCAGAAGCTTCTCTGAAACTACTAGCAGGAGTTTTTATCTGATCTCAAACAAAAGCCCTAATTAGTGCTGTTTACTTTAGATAAATCAAGCTTTTTACTGCGAGCCATCACAGAGCTGCTGTGACCTGTGTGATGACCTCACTCACTGCTATCACATAGAATAAACAGCAGGGGTGGGAGATGTACACAGGTCGGTTACTGAGGGAACTGAAAGAGCCAGGGAGGTGATAATATGACTTGCAGCTCCTTAACAAAAACAGATGAACAAAGCAATATATTTAGTGTTCCCTACATTTTGAAAGCTATTCTTTGTAGCGAGACAACCCCTTTAACCCTTTGAATCATTGATGTCTGCCAGACTTCAGCTGGTAAGGCCCACAGCCTATTTGCTGGTCATGGATTCCTGCACATAGACTAAAGTACTTAACAGAGAGAGTTGCTGCCTAGCTGAGCATGGAGGATCTCTTGAACTAGGGTGTGTACATGAACCGCAGGGTAAAAGTGAGTCCCATGCCTGGCCTGCAATATAGATAGTGTCCAGTATATTGCCTCTTGTCTGGCCCATCTAGGTTGGGAACTATTACAGGATCTCAGTTCTCCTGGGGTTGGAAGACTCCTTGCAGTACCAAGACTGCATCCGAATAAGGGACGAATGGTGTCCAGATTGTTGCCTCTGGCCTGGCCCATCAACATGTAATCTCTTGGGGTTGCTCCGCTATTCCCCTTGTAGTCAAAGCTAGAAGCTGATACATGCACTAGATTTTGTTTTCTTCTTTGAATTAGTGGTGTTACTGGGTAACATATCTTTTGGTGACATTTCCTCTCCATTCTAAGGTGGTATTTGTTGAGTTTCCTAACACATCTAGATGAAGAATGTGCACAGATCTTTCCATTCATATCTACAGGAGTTACAGAAGCATGTGTGTCTGCATCGACTTTCCTCAGCTTGCTAAGAAGAGCTAAGCAAGTGCTATATAGATTTATAGTAAATCTATGAGACTCTCTATCAATCCATACGCTGAAGAAGCCAAGAAGAAATGAATGGAGAACAGCACTTAGATGAGTACTTCTGCCCATTCATTGTAGATATCAGTGGGGATCTCAGCACCTGGACCATATATGATTAAAGGTTCTGACATGTTACTACGGGGTCTGTAAAAAAAATAATAGTTATTTTTTTAATCTGTTTGTATGTCATATTTTTATTAAACTTTTTTCATATCTTTATGTGCATGGAGCCCATAGAGCTGCTCAGGGATTTCCTAGTGCCCTATAGTACAGAACCACAAATACGCTATACGACACTATATGCTGCCTTTCTAAGGCCATGTTCACACGGCTTAAAATGGGCCATATTTCGGTCCGTAATTACACGCCGTAGTGCGCAAATTACGGGCTGAAAATGGCCCATTCATTACGGTAATCCACAGTTCTCATAGAGAACTATGGATTACGTCTCCCCTCCCTGCCCGGCGAATCCGCCGTGGGGGGAGATAAGTGACATGTGAATTACCGCCGCTGGTAATGAATGTCTATGGGCCGGCGAAGTGCCGGCCCCCCCGCTCCCGCGCCGGCCACACGGAGTAATTGCGGGGCGTAATTACGTCCCGCAGTTAAGCCGTGTGAACATAGCCTAAGGTATCACTCTATGAAGGTTTTATTTCCTGGAGGCAGTGCTTTAATGGTGGAACAGGTCTGTATTGTGGAATACTATAAATCATGCCACAATTTATATTCTGTTAGTGTATGTTCACACCATTGGGTTTTCCACGTAGAAAAATCTTAACTGAAATCTAAGGCAGAAACTTTACATTTCTGAAGAGGATTTAAAAGGGTGTACCCAGAAAGCTAGCTACAAGCCGACTGTTTTAAAATGAGGAGAACAGCAAATGCGTTCACCCTCCTCATTCATTTCTACGAGAGTTCCGAATATAGGTGAGTGTGTGTGCTCGGCTTTATTTTGAACTCCATATAAATGAGAGGGGAGGATGGCTGAAAGTGCAGCCCTCCTCATTCTGTAAGGGTATGTTCACACGGTTTAAATTGCTGTGTATTTTGGCGCACAGTTGGCCGCATGTTGCGCTTTATAAGCAGTGAAATGCACGCCGCAATTACGGTAATTCATAGCTTTCATAGAGAGCTATGGATTACGCGTCATCTTCCCGCGCATACAATACGGTTGTCTTGTACGCATGGGGGGAAAATTGACATGTCAATTGTTACTGACAATGCAAGTCAATGTGGCTGGCCAGGTGCTGGCCCCCTCGTGCTTTGGAATTACGCGCTGATCATGGCGTGGTTCCAAAACACACGGTGTATTGCATCGCGTACTATATGCGCAGTAATACGCCGTGTAAACATACCCTAACACAGTCAGATCATAGTTAGCTATCAGTTCACCTGCAACATGGGAGTGCCTTCGTGGGAACATCACTTTAACCTTTGCACAAACAATTGTTGCCTCTATTTAGGATGCGACTTAGCTAATCAATGTCATGGCTGCCCAAAGCAAAATTCAACCAGGATCCGCTTCAAAGAATGGACAGGTTCATTTTTTTATTTTTTTTTTACACACTATATATTTGAAATCCGTGGTGTACAATGTGAACTACAGCATGGATTACCCATATGTAGAACTCAGTTTGCATGTGGATTTTAATGGGGAATCTTAATCGGAATCCGCACTGAATTCCAGGTTAAAATCCTTCATATGAACATAGCCTTAGAATCCAGATAAATCTGACAAATAAGAAAAAAAAAATTTTTGTATGCCATAGTATGACGATTCAATTCAACTTGAAGGTCGTATTGAGCGGCAGTATACTCATGTTCAGGAGTATTTACTGTATACTAGATCTCTTTCACACTTCCAGATATTATAAAGTCTGATTTTTTTTATTTGAAAAAAGTTGCTACTACATTTAGATGATTTGTATTCCCATTTTTTATACACATGGCCTTTTTCTTTCAATGAGGAGCATGTTGCAGTGATCCGTACTCGCAGTTTTTAGCATGTAGAAACCAATGGATTGAAATAAAAACATTGCATGTTTTTTCTGCATAGTTCATGTTTGTATTTGTTAGTTTTTCATATGTGTAGCTCAACAATATTGTCAATACTACAAGTAACTTTGTTAATGTTTTCAAATAGATGTAACAAATGTGAAAATGGAAAAAAAAAAGTTTTCAGGCGTTTCTGTCCTGTATATCACACATTTCAGACATGCCAGATTTATTTTCAATGCGGATCAAACAATTAGTGACAAGACAAAGCTCAAAAGAAGATTAGACACCAGATGGGGAAAATATACACATATCTGTTATGCCTTTAATTCTGTGTAATCAGTCCACCCCGCATCAAAAGGGTTACTTGTTACTTAGCATGTGATTACATGGGCATACTGGAAAAAAAAATCACTGTACCTGAGCCCCAATTCTCATTAAGCCTCATGAACAAAAACTAGTTTGGACAAAAAAGATCAGTGTTGCCCATAATAACCAGACTGCAGCTTTTAAAGGATATTAATAAATGCAATTATAAGAAGTTATACAGCTTTTCAGTATTATTTCTGTATTAATTCCTTGATTCTCTTAATCTTATACATACAATATCTCACAAATGTCAGAACCACCCTCACATATTTATAAATATTGTATTATATCTATTCATGGGACAACACTGAAGATATAACACTTTGATACCATGTAAAGAAGTTAGGGAACAGCTTGTATAACAGTGTAAATTTGGTGTGTCTGCAAAATAACTCAACGCTGGTTACAAAAGTTAGTACACCCCTAAGTGAAAAATGAACAAATTATGCCCAAAGTATCAATATTTCAAGTGGTCACCATTATTTTCTAGCACTGCATTAACTCTCTTGGGCATGGAGTTCACTAAAGCTTCACAGGTTGCAGCCACTGGCACCATCACGGAGCTGGTGGATGTTGAAGACCTTGTGCTCCTACACCTTCCGTTCGAGGATGCCCCACAGATGCTCAATGTTGGACTGCAGACATGCTTGGTCAATCCAGCACCTTTACCCTCATTTCTTGAGCAAGGCAGTGGTCGTCTTGGAGGTGTGTTTGGGGTCGTTATCATGTAGGAACACTGCCCTACGGGACAATCTTCTTATAGCCTAGGTTATCTTTATGTAGAGCAACAAAAAATTTTTTCTTCTCCTCAGGCAGTTCTTTGCCATGAGGTACCATGTTGAACTTCCAGTGACCAGTATGAGAGAGTGTGAGAGTGATAATGCCAAATTTAACTTCCCATTCACACCTAAGACCTTGTAACACTAATGAGTCACAGGACACTGGGGAGGGAAAATGGCAAATTGGGCACAATCCTGGATATATAATGTATATCTATATATTGCTGTAGATACCATCTAATGAATATCAACACATTTGGCAGCACTGGATAGATTCTGCATGCACACACTGCGTGGAAGACATCCCTCTGGAGTGGGAGCCCAAATCTCCATAATTTTCTTTATCTATGCCCATGTCATTCGTAGCCTTCATACACTTATGTATTTGACATATACAGATGGCATGCCACTTTTGAAGTCTTACTACCTGTGGTGTTATCCGTACTTATATATCTGTCAAGTACTTCCCGATTCCCTGAATGTAAGGAATATTTGCTCCCATTTTTATTTTATTTTTTTTGTCTCTCTTCCCACACATCGATACAACAACACAGTTAAGGGTTTAAGCATTTTTATAGATCTTTTTTGAGTTTCTTGCATACCAATATCTAATATTATAGATAAACGGTTTGTACTGTTTGATAGCTCTGTGATCTTGATTTATTTTGTATGCGGATTTCACTTTTTGTAAGCTGTCTGTTTCCTGTTCATTAAATCCAGTTTACCATTACATTGTACTGTTACATTTTCATGAATGTGTCATTCTTCCTTCTTGGTTCATATTCTTTTCTAATAGTCTAAAAAAAAATGGGAATCTAGCAAGAGAACAAAGAGTGACTTTTAATGACTATATTTACTATTTTGCCATAGGCAAACTTAAACTCTATCAGTTCTCAATCTATAAAGCACTTAAACTTAACTGTTATTATGTATAACACAACCTCTATGCACACTATTTAAAAACCTGATTTCTAACCTCTCAATTTGTCCCTTTCTAATTGTGAAGGAATAAATCCTTTTCTATTATCAAGTCTGGTGGAACACCACCTTTTAGCAGAGAAACCCTATATATACAGTGATTTGCTAACTCCAAAAAGGAATCCAAAACATCTTACTTGGGCAGTCATCCCTAATCTGATGGGCATGAAACATATAAGGTTTCCTTGTGAGACCCTCTGCAGCGAGTAACACAGTATAAAGAGGTAGAAAATCACAAATTAAAATGTCATGCCTGACCTCCCCAACATGTTTCACCAGCTAACTGGCTTCATCGGGGGAAAGAGGTCCGGTCATATTCTTTTCTATTTGCAATAAACTTGATCTTGGTTGAAAAAAAAAATCTGTGTTCTGCTTCTCTTTGCACTAGTTTTATGTACCAGACGTATTATGTTTTATCCTTTGACATCCACAATATATGTATACCAGATGAGTGCTGGGCAAATGTAGCATAAGAAAAGGAGCTAAACCCAGCCTATAGGGAGCTAACTGTGTATTCTGACACAACCAGTAGGGGCTGGGATGAGACAAAACTTTGATCCTAGCCGCTTAATCCCTCAGTTTCCATGGTCAATAGCGATTGCTGAGATCTGAGGGGTTAGACAGAGAAAGGGGCTCACTTCATCACCTAATTGCAAGTTGCAGAGCTGTTGTTTTGGCGGCCAGGGGCCGGCGCATAGCTAAAGACTCATGATGAGCCTGCTGCAAAACTCCAGCTTGGACTTCCCTCCACCTTGAAAACTGCATTTCTTGGTTGTGGATTACAACTTTTTAGTAACAGTTTTACTACCTGGTGGGATGGATCCCTGAAAGGTAGCATGCTTTGGAAAAGGATTCCAATTTAATAGGGTTGTCCAACAAATAAATATTATTGTTTAAAGGTTGAGTAAAAAAAGTAGATCATCTCTAAATCATTAAGATTTTGAGGCTGTGGCTTGGCAACTCCGGGCTTCAATTCCTTCCATAAGTTTTCTATGGGATTGAGGTCTGGAGATTGGCTAGGCCACTCCATGACCTTGATGTGCTTCTATTTGAGCCCCTCCTTTGTTGCCTTGGCTGTATGTTTTGGGTCATTGTCTTGCTGGAAGACCAAGCCGCGACCCATTTTTAATGTCCTGGTTGAGGGAAGGAGGATATCTCTCAGGATATTACAGTACATGGCTCCATCCATTGATGCGGTGAAGTAGTCCTGTGCCCTTAGCAGAGAAACACCCCCAAAACATAATGTTTCCACCTCCATGATTGACAGTGGGGATGATGTTCTTTGGGTCAAACATGGCGGATTGTGTTAATGCCAAAGAGCTCAATTCTTGTCTCATCTGACCACAGCACCTTATCCCAATCACTCACAGAATCATCCAGGTTTTCATTGCCAAACTTCAGACGGGCCTGCACATGTTCCTTCTTGGGCAGGGGGACCTTGCAGGCACTGCAGAATTTTAAACCATTATGGCATAATGTGTTACCAATGGTTTTCTTGATAACTATGGTCCCAGCTGCCTCAAGATCATTAACAAGTTCCCTCCATGTAGTTTTAAGCTGATCTTTCACCTTCCTTAAGATCAAGGATACCCCACGAGGTGAGATTTTGCATGGTGCCCCAGATGGATGTTGATTGACAGTCATTTTGTATTTCTTCCATTTTCTTACTGTTATACCAACAGTTGTTTCCTTCTCACCCAACATCTTACTTATGGTTTTGTAGCCCATTCCAGCTTTGTGCAGGTCTATGATCTTGTCCCTGACATCCTTAGAAAGCTCTTTGGTCTTGCCCATGTTGTAGAGGTTAGAGTCTGACTGATTATAAAAGACTCCTGTCCACAGATTCAATTAAAGGTGACTATTTAAGACAGCTGTCTATAATGAAGGTAACAAGTTGATTAGGAGCGTCTAACTGGTCTGTAGGAGCCAGAACTCTTAATATGTCTCTCAGCAAAATGCAAATAAATTTATATAATGTATATTATGTGATTTTCTGGATTTTATTTTGGATATTCTATGTCTCAATGTGAAAATTAACCTACCCTTAAAATTATAGACTGTTCATGTCTCTGTCAGTGGGCAAACTTACAAAATCAGAAAGGGATCAAATAATTATTTCCTTCACTGTACAAGTCCCCCATCACTGCTGCTCCAAAGTTCCCTGGCAATCCACTCCTCTTTACTTCCGTGTCCTTGTCCTGACACACAGGAGTGGATCGCTCTCCATTGCCGGAAGTAAAGAGAGAATTGCTGTGAGCTTTGGAGCAGCAGTGGTGGGGTAGCAGCATAACTTGATTTCATTTTATAACTCATCCTGGTCCCATTGAATAATAGTTTTTATTTACTGGACAACCTTAGAACATAATCAAGTATCTCAAATAAATAGAAGGAAGTACATGTCTATTTGACATAATGCACTCACTCTTACAGACCCCTTTTTATTTATTTTAGTTTTTGTATATCTTCATACTTTTTTGTCCCACAGGTGGAGTAGATAAAGTGATCACTTGATCGTTTTATAATACATAGCAATACATTACTGCATTTTTCTGCATTATACCTGTGACAGGAAGTCTATTACTATTTGGTAAACAACGCACTGGAGAGCAGCATGATTTAGGGTATGTTCACACAGCGTAATTGCACTTCAATACGCCCAACATGCACCCCGCAATTACAGTAATTCATAGCTCTCATAAAGAGCTATGAATTATGTCCAGGTCACTTCTTCGCAGCGCTTATGCGCCGCTGATATCGTAAGTGAATGGGACCAACAGCACATACTTCTAAAACACCCGGCATACTGCGGGGCGTACAGTACACACCCCAATACACCGTGTGAACATACCCTTAGAGGGTAAGAAACAGAGCTCTGTGTTATAGGGTTATATGATAGAGGAGAGAAGCTGAGTTCTGTGATATATAGGGTTATATGACAGAGGAGAGAAGCTGAGCTCTGTGATATATATGTTTAAATGATAGAGTAGAAAATCTGAGCTCTGAAATATAGGGTTATATGATAGAGGAGAGGTGCTAAGCTCTGTGATATATAGGGTTATATGATAGAGGAGAGAGGCTAAGCTCTGTGATATATAGGTTTATATGATAGAGGGAGAGAAGCTGAGCTTTGTGATATATAGGGTTATATGATAGAGGAGAGGAGCTGAGCTCTGTGATATATAGGGTTATATGATAGAGGGAGAGAAGCTGAGCTCTGTGATATATAGGGTATATGATAGAGGAGAGAAGCTGAGATTTGGGATAAATAGGGTTATATGATAGAGGAGAGAAGCTGAGCTTTGTGATATATAGGGTTATATGATAGAGGAGAGAAGCTGAGCTCTGTGATCAGGGCCGTTCCTAGGCTAAGTTTCACTCAGGGCGAGGTGAAGAAATTTCGCACCCCCCCATAACATATTGCACCACAGTGCGCCACATTACATCACCATCAACCAAAGCCAAAATATACAAAAAGCTTTACCACAATCTGCTACATATAAAACTACTAAATAATAGTCATACAGTTACCAAATAACACCGCTACACCAACCAGAATCCCAAGACCACTAAGACCACATATCACCAGCACACAGTGACTGAATAATACCACCACACCATGAACACATATCACCACCATATAGTGACTGAATAATACAAACTGACCATTACTGAATAAAAACCATTATACTTAAACCAATATTACCGGCATACAGTTGTAACGGCGCTGGACGCTGTCCCTATTTAGTGTGCACGCCTCCTACACTCACTGCCAGTTCGTTGGTGTGTTGGAGTGCTTAGTTTGTATTCTGAAGTTCCGTCTTGCCTACCCGTGTACCAGTCCGCCTGCTTACGTTCCTGACCTTGCCTGTTTGCCGCCTGTCCTGACCGTCTGCCTGTCTCTGACCACGAACCTCTGCCGCCCGTCCTGACCTCCTGCCTGTCCCCGACTACGTCTCCGGATTCTGATTCTGTACCACGCACTACCCCGCCCGCCACCGCAAACAAGTCACGTCAGGGGTAGCGACCTGGTAGCCTCACGCCGCAGCAAGTCCCTCCCGCTTAGCGGCGGGCTCTGGTGAATACCGGGGGCTACTTAGACTCCACTCCCTGGTGTGGCTAAACTATCATCGCTTGCTGTGGTCCAGCGAATCCACCTCTGCATTACAATACGAACTGGCCATGGATTCCGCCAGGGTACCTCTGCCCGACCTATGGGATGTCACGACAGCAGTCGCTCAGCAGAGCCAACGTATTGGCCAGCTAGCGGCCATGATGCAGAACCTTGCGGCCCGTCTACCTCCACCAGCTGCTGCCGCCACACCTGCATCCGTTGTCCATTGCTCTACCTGCTCCGGCTTCGGGACCCTCTCTGCATCTGCCACTCCCCTCACGCTACGATGGAGACCTCAAGAAATGCCGAGGGTTCATCAGCCAGTGCTCCATCCACCTCGAGATGATGGGGCATCAATTCCCTACAGAGCGTGCCAAGGTGGCCTTCATAATCAGCCTCTGGTCTGGAGAAGCCTTGGCTTGGGCCACACCATAATGGGATCGAGGGGATCCTCTCCCTCGGGTGACCGGAGCCTCGGCGCACCGGGCGATCGCCCACCTTGCCCGCCCCTAGGAACGGCCCTGTCTGTGATATATAAGGTTATATGACAGAAGGAGAGGAGCTGAGCCCTGTGATATACAGGTTTATATGCTAGAGGAGAGAAGCTGAGTTATGTGATATATAGGGTTATATGATAGAGGGAAGGAAGCTGAGCTCTGTGATATATAGGGTTATATCATATAAGAGAGAAGCTGGGCTCTGTGATATAGAGGGTTATATGATATAGGAGAGAAGCTGAGCTCTGTGATATATAGATATATAGGGTTATATGCAAGAAGAGAGCCAAGGGCATAACTAGAGAAGCCTGGGCCACATAGCAAACTTTTGGATCCCCCCCCCCCTCCCTGACCGCGAACATTTACCGGGTCCTCTTAAGTCATGCAGTTACTAGATAATACAATGAGTGAACACCTCCCGATAGATATCACCATCATACTGCTACCAAACAAATCCCACTATACCCATATTAACATTACCAATAGCGCTACTACATGTGGATGGGATTATACTGCCAGAACAATACTACAAATTACCACCACATAGTGACTAATACCCCTATACTATTACTGAATAAAGATCAATAGCACTGCCATGTAGTGGTATATACTAATGTACACAGATGCTCTACAAACTGTATGTAACCTCGATACAGTGACCATATAGTGGTAGACAGTATACACTGACTCTGCTGACATATAAGTGATTACAGGGCAGTTACATCTTGTGACTCACAGGTGATGTTTCTCTACCGAGTCATTGACTTTCCCTTTTGTTCTGCATCTGGTCCCGACCACTATGATGACTTCTCCCAGCCACTTGGTCCTGCAGATTTGGACACAAATATCTTAGATACCTCACTTCTTCAGCACCTCACTCCCTGCCCCCCACCTCCGTACAAACATCCCAGGGGTGAGAGAGCGGGTACAGGCCATAGCTTAGATGCCCAGTCTCTGAGAGGGGAGGAACAGAGGATTCACCCCCTGGAGACTGTTTTACAGCTATGGCCTGTACCCCACCTATCTAAAACAGGTAGACCCTCACTAGATAGGTTGGTAGGCCCTAGGTAGGTAGGTTAGTAGATTTGAGGTAAGTAGTACATAGGCCCCAGGTAGGTAGATCCTAGGTAGGCAGTAGTCAGGCAGGTCTTAATTAGATAGGTAGGCTACAGGTAAGTAGATTGGGAGGGAGATTATGTAGTTAGGCTACAGGTAGGTAGATTGGCACTAGGTAGGCAGTATTTAGGCCCCAAGTAGGTAGGTATGCAGTAGATGGACCACAGGTAGGTTGTAGGTGGGCCCCAGGTAGCTAGGCTGTAGGTGGGACACACATAGGTAGACAGGTAGGTAAATAGGCTATAGGGGGCCCCAAATAGGCAGGCAGGCTTTAGGTAGGCTATAGGGGCCATATAGGTAGGCATGTAGAGTTTAGATAGCTATAGGGGGCTAAATAGGTACACAGGCAGGGTTTAGGTAGCTATAGGGAGTCATACAGGTAGACAGGGATTAGGTGGGCTATAGAGGCCATATAGGTAGGTAGGCAGGGTTTAGGTAGCTATAGGGGCTCTATATAAGTAGACAGGCAGGTTTCAGGGGGCTATATAGGTAGACAAGCTTTAGGGAGGCTATAGGGGCTATACAGGCAGGCTTTAGGGGGTGCTATAGGGCTATATAGGCAGGCTTAGGGGTGCTACATAGGCAGGCTTTGGGGGGCTACATAGGCAGGCTTGGGGGTTATATAGGCAGACAGGGGTATATAAGCAGGCAGGGTGGGCTATATATAGGCAGGCAGGGGTATATAAGCATGCAGGGTGGGCTATATATAGGAAGGCAGGGGTATATAGGCAGGATAGGCTATATATAGGCAGGCAGGGATATATAAGCAGGGTGAGCTATATATAGGGCAGGAAGTTGTGAATGGTGAGAGCATGTGAATGTGCAGCAGACGAGGAGCCTTTCGCCATGACTGACAGGTGCTGCTGACATTACTAGAGCCGGGAGGAGAAATAGAGAACCAGTCACGTGCTCGGGAATATGGCTAAAGAGATAAGAGGCCAGTATGAGCCTGTTGCAGAAATTGGCGTCGGAGCCTATGGGACTGTGTATAAGGCACAAGATTTACAGAGTGGAAAGTTTGTAGCCCTTAAAAATGTGCGGGTTCAGACCAATGAGAATGGTATTCCCTTATCGACAGTCAGGGAAGTGGCACTGCTCAAACGCCTTGAACACTTTGACCATCCAAATATTGTAAAGCTAATGGATGTTTGCGCCTCTGCACGGACGGACAGAGAAACGAAGGTTACCCTAGTTTTTGAGCATGTGGATCAAGACCTTAAGACCTACTTGAATAAAGTTCCTCCCCCTGGCCTACCCCTTGATACTATTAAGAACCTGATGAGGCAGTTCCTCTCGGGCTTAGAATTCCTTCCTTTGAACTGCATTGTGCACCGTGACCTGAAGCCAGAAAACATCCTAGTGACCAGCTGTGGACAGGTTAAACTCGCCGATTTTGGCCTTGCGCGGATATACAGCTGCCAGATGGCACTAACCCCTGTGGTATGTTTCTCCCTGTGAGCCACCACTCCCATCCTCCACTTGCTGTCTGAATGTTTGTGGGACTCCAGCACCCAGGCAATCCTCCATTTGTATTGTGTATGTTTCTCCCTGTGAGCCACCACTCCCATCCTCCACTTGCTGTCTGAATGTTTGTGGGACTCCAGCACCCAGGCAATCCTCCATTTGTATTGTGTATGTTTCTATGTAATGGAATGAATTTGTGCTATAATAATTTTGTCTGCATCTCCTACTGTGACTAAAGGCCTCCATGCCCATTTTTCCTCACTTGCAAATCTCCTTCTGCTCAGTAACATCCTCCACCCCTCCCACTTCTTGTTTCACACCTGGTATCTGATTTAAGATAGTTGTCTATATAAGTGCACATGTTAGGTCATTCTTGACCGGTCATTGATGCAATACCATAGATGCAATATCCATTAAGTGCTATTCCATAAGTGTGACTTCAGAATTATACCAGAATTGAAGCCAGAAATGAACCAGGAATGACCTTAAGGTAAAAATTAAGTTAGTCGGCTTTATAGTCATACCACCTCCAAAATGCACTTCTATGCCACTATCATCACTACCTCCCTACTCCTCAAATTCCTTGCCTACCCTCACACACCCACACTGGGCAACGACTTCCATATCTCCCCGTCTATCCTACCCTCACACCTAACCTCTACTCTCCACCTCTTTCACAGCATTAAAACCTCTCTCACAAAACCTACACAACCCCCTTTTGCCCTATCCCACACACACCTTCTCACACTCTCCCTGCTTCTCCTCGCTGCTGGGGACATATCTCCCAACCCCGGGCCCCCTCAGCGCATCCCCCCTTTTATTTCACCTGCCCCTTACAGGCCAAGAAGCACAAACTCCCATAACCCCTTAAACTTAAAGCCCATTCCCCTCACCCCCGCTATCCCTATCCCCATGTCTGGAGCTCTCTGGAATGCACGTTCTGTGGGCAACAAGCTTCCCTTCATCCATGACCTCTTCATCTCCCGCAACCTATCCTTCCTTGGACTAACAGAAACCTGGCTGACACCCTCTGACACAACTTCCCCTGCTGCACTCTCTTATGGTGGGCTTCAGTTTACCCACACCCCCCGCTCTGGAAGTAAACATGGCGGAGGTGTCGGCCTTCTTCTGTCAGATACCTGCTCTTTTGTCCCCATTCCACCACTACCTTCCCTCACCCTCCACTCCATCCGCATCTACTCCCAACCTCCAAGTGGCTGTTATTTATCGTCCCCCAGGCCCTGCCACCGCCTTCCTTGACCACTTCGCTTCCTGGCTCCTTCACTTTCTTTCCACTGACATCCCCACTATTATCATGGGAGATTTCAACATCCCAATCGACACCCCCCGCTCCACTACTAACAAACTCCTGTCACTCTCCTCTTCCTTCGGTCTCACCCAGTGGACCTCTGGAGCCACTCATAAAGATGTCACATAATCTCCAAAAAATTGGGAATCTCGCAAGAGAAGAAAGAGTGACTTTTGATCACTATATTTACTATTTTGCCATAGGCAAACTTAAACTCTATCAGTTCTCTATCTGTTAAACACTAAAATGTAACTTTTATTATATCTAACTCTTAACCTCTATACACACTATTTAAAAACCTGATCTCTAACCTCATCATTTAACCCTTTTAGCTTCTGAGAGAGGGAATAACTCCCTTTCTATTATCAAGTCTGGTGGAACCCCACCTACTAACAGGGGAGCCTTATATCTATAGCAAAGTACTAGCTTCAGTAAGGGATCCCAAGCCAACTACTTGGGCAGTCGTCCCTAATCTCATAGACACTGAAAAAATAAGGCCCCCTTGTGACACCGTCTGCAGCAGGTGACACTTGTAGACAGAGGTGAGAGATCACAATTTAAAACGTCATATCTGACCTCGCCGACATGTTTCGCCAGCTAACCTGGCTTTATCAAGGCTTAGAGGTCCGATCACATGTGGTCTGAGCTCACTTCCTTTTATATCATGTTAGGTAAACACCCCGTTCAGGTGCTCACCAATTAGCCATCAGAGAATCCACATAAAACCCACTACCCCTTCCACGCGCACACTCATAATATGTCCTGCTAAAGCTGCCACCATGCTCTCATGAGCCTAGTCTGCTTAGTTCATTCTTGGTGAGCCACGCAGTTGCAATAATATGAGAGAAGTGAGATGGAAGCCCATCACAGTCAGGGCTGAGGTGTTTGTTGGTGCAGTGCATTGGCACGGGCAGTACGGTAAGATGGGGCGCAAGCCCGTTATGGAGATGGCGAATTTGACTGAAGGTTGTTGGCTCATGAGAGCATGGTGGCAGCTTTAGCAGGACATGTTATGAGTGTGCGCGCGGAAGGGGGAGTGGGTTTTATGTGGATTCTCTGATGGCTAATTGGTGAGCACCTGAACGGGGTGTTTACCTAACATGATATAAAAGGAAGTGAGCTCAGACCACATGTGATCGGACCTCTAAGCCTTGATAAAGCCAGGTTAGCTGGCGAAACATGTCGGCGAGGTCAGATATGACGTTTTAAATTGTGATCTCTCACCTCTGTCTACAAGTGTCACCTGCTGCAGACGGTGTCACAAGGGGCCTTATTTGTTCTGTGTCTATGAGATTAGGGACGACTGCCCAAGTAGTTGGCTTGGGATCCCTTACTGAAGCTAGTACTTTGCTATAGATATAAGTCTCCCCTGTTAGTAGGTGGGGTTCCACCAGACTTGATAATAGAAAGGGAGTTATTCCCTCTCTCAGAAGCTAAAAGGGTTAAATGATGAGGTTAGAGATCAGGTTACTTATAAAGATGGACACACACTGGACCTCATCTTCACCCGCCTCTGTCCTCTATCTAACACCTCAATCTCTCCTTTACCCATCTCTGACCACAATCTGCTCACCTTCTCCACCAATTCCACCCCACCTGCCCCCTCTGCCCCAAATCTATTACTCCCCCGCAGAAACCTGCAACACCTTAACCCTCGCACTCTCTCTGAATCTCTTTCTCCCCTCTCTACCATCTCCTCATTTGCTGACCCAGACGCAGCCACCACTTTCTACAACAACACAATCACCTCCACTCTTGATGCTGTCGCCCCTCTCACACACAACAGAACCCACAAAATCAACAGACAACCCTGGCACACAGACTCCACCAAACAGCTGAGGCGAGCTTCTAGAGTTGCTGAATGCCACTGGAAGAAAACCCGCTCCACTGCTGACTTCACCTTATACAAACAATCACTGCATACATTTAAATCTGCACTCGCATCAGCCAAACAGGATTACTTCACCACCCTCATATCCTCCCTGTCTCACAACCCCAGACAACTGTTCAAAACCTTCAATGCTCTCCTCCGTCCACCAGCACCCCCTCCCCATCTCTCCTCTCAGCAGATGACTTCGCCACTCACTTCCTAAATAAGATCAATCTCATCAGACAAAGCTTCACCCTGCAGTCCCCTACATCTGTCTCTATTCCTGCAGTGTCCCCACATCCCACCTCTACACCTGCTCATCACTATTCCCCCCTAACTTCCTTCTCTACTGTCACTCATGACAAGCTCTCCACTCTACTGTCCAAATCCAACCTCACTACCTGTAATCTTGACCCACTGCCATCTCACCTCCTCCCTGACCTTAGTGCTGTCATCATCCCAGCCCTCGCCCATCTCTTCAACCTATCATTAACCTCTGGCATCTTTCCTTCCTCCTTTAAACATGCGGCCATCACACCCATCCTTAAGAAACCCTCTCTTGACCCCTCTTGTCTGTCCAACTATCGCCCCATCTCACTGCTTCCATTCGCCTCTAAGCTCCTTGAGCAGCACGTCTATCTTCAACTGTCCTCTCACCTATCCACCAACTCTCTCCTTGACCCACTGCAATCTGGCTTCCGACCCCACCACTCTACAGAAACCGCCCTAACCAAAGTCACCAACGACCTAGCAACTGCCAAAGCCTCACGCCACTACTCTGTGCTTCTCCTCCTAGACCTGTCCTCCGCCTTTGACACTGTCGACCACTCACTCCTCATACAAATCCTCTCCTCCCTCGGCATCACGGACCTGGCCCTTTCCTGGATCTCCTCATACCTCACTGATCGGACATTCAGCATCTCTCACTCTCACACCACCTCCTCCTCTCGCCCTCTCTCTGTTGGTGTCCCCCAGGGGTCAGTCCTGGGCCCACTACTCTTTTCTATCTACACTCTTGGTCTGGGTCAACTAATAGCATCGCATGGCTTTCAATACCACCTGTATGCTGATGATACCCAACTCTACATCTCCGGCCCAGATATTACCTCTCTACTCTCGCGGATCCCTGACTGTCTTTCGTCCATATCCTCCTTCTTCTCCTCACGTCTCCTGAAGCTAAACGTGGAGAAAACTGAATTCATCATCTTTCCACCGTCCCACTCCATCCCTCCACCCGATCTCTCTATCACAGTAAATGGCTACACTCTCTCACCAGCTCCACAAGTCCGCTGCCTTGGGATAACCCTTGACTCAAATCTGTCCTTCAAACAACACATCCAAACCTTCACTTCTGCCTGTCGCCTCCACCTGAAAAATATCTCCCGTATCCGCTCATTCCTTAACTTTGAAAGCACAAAAATGCTTGTCCATGCCCTTGTCATCTCACGCTTAGACTATTGCAACATCATTCTCTGTGGCCTCCCAGCTAGCACCCTCGCTCCCCTCCAATCCATCCTTAACTCTGCTGCCCGTCTGATTCACCTCTCTCCTCGCTACTCCCCTGCCTCTCCCCTCTGCCGATTCCTTCACTGGCTTTCCATTGCCCAGCGAATCCAGTTCAAGTTAGTAACCTTGACCTACAAGGCTCTACATAACCTCTCCCCTCCATACATCTCTGCTCTAATCTCCAGATATCTCCCCTCACACAATCTCCGCTCCTCACAGGACCTTCTCCTCTGCTCTCCCCTTATCAGCTCCTCACACAACCGTCACCAAGACTTCTCCCGTGCTTCCCCCATACTCTGGAACTCACTACCCCAACACCTCAGACTCTCCCCCACTCTCACCAGCCTCAAAAGCAACCTGAAAACCCATCTCTTCAGGATTGCCTATAACCAACAATAACCCCACCTCCAGTACACCGGCCCACAAACATGTCTGCCCCTCACCTTCTGTCTCTTCCCACCTTCCTTTTAGAGTGTAAGCCCTCACGGGCAGGGACCTCTCTCCTTCTGTACCAGTTGTTAGTTATTAATTTGTCACCTTTGTACTTGTTTGACCTATGTTATGTATGAAACCTGAATGTACAGCGCCCTGGAACCAAGGGCGCTCTAAAATAAATAATAATAATATAGGCAGGATGGACTATATATAGACAGGCAAGGTTGGCTATATAAAGGCAGGCAGGGGTATATAGACAGGCTGGTGGGCTATACAGGCAGCGAAGGGCAGGTAAAATTAGAAATAGTTTACTTACCTCAGTCCACGCTCCCTCGCTGCGCTGCGCTCCGGCCGCTGTGCTCAGCGCGGGCAGCGCGATCATGTGACGTAATCGCGCCGCCCACGTGATCAGTGAGAGCCGGCGCCTGCTATGAGGCAGATTAGCAGAGTGAGGAGCGCCGGATGTGCTCCACTCTGCTACCACGGGGCAGGCTGCCTCTGAAAGCTCGGGCCAGAGGACCTGAGCGTTAAGAGGCGGGATGCGCTGGGCCCCTCAGCTCCACGCCCGCCGCAGTGAACTGTTATGTTCACTGCCGGTGGGCCCAGGACCGGCATTACTGGAGTAGCAGACGTGGTAGCGGCTGTCCCGGGCCCCCTAAGAGCCCGGGCCCTGTGGAAGTTGCTATGTCTGCTACCCCGGTAGTTACGCCCCTGAGGAGAGGAGCTGAGCTCTGTGATATATAGGATTATATGATGGAGGAATAAATACTGAGCTCTGTGATAAATAGGGTTATATGATAAAGGAAGAAATACTGAGCTCTGTGATATATAGGGTTATATGATAGAGGAGAGAAGCTGAGTTCTGTGATATATAGGATTATATGATAGAGGAAGAAATACTGAGCTCTGTGATATATAGGGTTATATGCTAGAGAAGACAAGCATTTTTCACTCATTGCAGCCATTTGGTAAGATGAAAAAAGTTAATTTTTTGCTCATTAATGTACACTCTGCACCCCATCTTGAAAGGAAAAAAAAACAGTAATGTAGATATTTCTAGAGTGGGAAGGAACCAGTATCGATGGATCTTCCCATTCTGATAGTCTCAGCTGCATCGTCGGTTTTTTACCTTGGCTTGTTATGGAAAATGGGGGAACCCTATGTTGGTTTTGTGCAAAATACCAGCCCGCAGCTGTCCCAAAAGTGGACTATCACATTAGATGGTTCACTTCTGACGGTTACCTGGCTCTTCCCAGTACTCCTGGTGTGTTGGGTAATGGGGTAATAGTGACAGGGCCGTCTTTACAGCACTATGGGCCCCTGGGCAGAGCTGTGCACTGCCCCCCCCCCCAAAAAAAAAAAAAAAAAACAACTACTCACAGAAAACAAATATATAGATTACTGCTAACAAACTTTTTGACCTACACAACCGCCATCTAGCAGCTCAGTCACCATTACATACAGACTACAGCACTGGTCTAATATAGAAGCAAAAAGTAAACCCTGACACCAGGACTCTCTGGTGATGTCCTCTTCTGATCATTCATTCCTTGATCGTGTCTTTTTCCTCTCCTTCTGTCCAGCACCACCATGACACCTTCTCTGGCCGCAACTCGTCCCCTGCAGATTGTAACCCACATACTTTCTTAGATCCTTTTCCCACAGGTGTTATGACACCCCATTAAATAAATACCGGTAGTAATGTTCCCCACCATAGAGTAGGTAGGTAAGTAGACGCCTAATAGTGTAGGGTATACACTCCTTTGTAGGTAACATATGTCTGCCCTGTAGTAGATTTACAGCCCCTGTAAGATGTATGGCCCCTTTTATATAGCCCCTGTAATAATTAAGTCCCAAAGAATATAGCCCCCTGTATATTCACCCTGTAGTATATGCCCCTTTACATAGCCCCCTTAAAAAACATTCCCTTTATACAGAAGCCCCTTTTTGTATGCGCCCCTAGTATATAGCCCTCTGCAGTACATACCCCCTTATATAAATTCCCCCTGTAAGCCATGTCCCTTGTACCATGTCCCCTGTAGCCCCCTGTATCCAGTGTCCCCTAAGCCCCCTGTAGCCCAGAGTCCCCTGAAGCCAGTGTCCCCTGTAGCCAGTGCCCCCCTTGTAGCCAGTTTGCCCCCCTGTAACCAGTGCCCCCCTGTAGCCAGTTGTTGCCCCCCTTGTAGCTAGTGATTCCCCTGTACCCCTGTAGCCAGTGGTCCCCTGTATCTCCCCTGTAGCCAGTGTCCCCTCTAGCCCCCTTAGCCATGTCCCCTGTAGCCCCCTGTAGCCAGTGTCCCCTGTAGCCCGTGTCGCCCTTTGCCCGTGTCCCCTGTAGCCATTGTCCCCCTGTACCCCCTGAAGCCATTGTCCCCTGTACCCCCTTGTAGCCAGTATCCCCTGTAGCCAGTGTCCCCTGTACCCCGTAGCCATGTCCCCTGTAGATCCCCTGTAGCCCAGTGTCCCCTGTAGCCAGTGTCCCCTGTAGGCCCCCTGTAGCCAGTGGCCCCCCCCCCTGTAGCCAGTGTCCCCCCCTTTAGCCATTTCTCCGTAGCACAATTTGCTCCTGTAGCGCAGATGTCCCCCTGTACCAGTGTCCCCCTGTAGCCCCTGTAGCCAGTGCCCCCTGTAAGCCAGTGTCCCCTATAGACCCCGTGAAGCCATGTGTACCCTGTAGCCCCAGTGCCCCCTGTATCCAGGTGCCCCTGGTATGCCCCCTGTAGCCAGTGTCCCCTGTAGCCAGTGAACCCCCGTGGCCACAGTCCCCTGTAGCCATGCCCCCTTAGCCAGTGTCCCTGAGCCCCCTGTAGCCCAGTGCCCCCCTGTAAGCCAGTGTCCCCTATAGCCCCCTGTAGCCATTGCCTTGCCCCTGTACCAGTGTCCCCCTATAGCCCCCTGTAGCCCGTGTCCCCCTGTAGTACGTCCCCCTGTACCAGTGTCCCCTGTACCAGGTGTCCCCTATGCCAGTTGTCCCCTATAGCCCCCAGTAGCCAGTGTCCCCTGTAGCCCCCAGTAGCCAGTGTCCCCCTGTAAGCCAGTGTCCCCCCTATAGCCCCCCCTGTACCGTGTCCCCTGTAGCCCGGCCCTCTGTAGATGAAAAAAAAAACAATTTAAAAACTGTACCACTACCGCGCTCCCTTGGGCCCTGTGGTCCGCGCTTGACCTAACAAGCCGGAGCTTTGTTTCCGCGTGAGCGCTGACATCATCACTCCCGCCACCCGACGCTTGCTCCCGTATTTCCCTCGGCCGGAAGCCTGCGGGGGCTGCCGACGAGAATATAACAGCGGACCGCAGATGAGATGCATCAACCTCCTGCGCTGCTTAAAAGACGCGGCGGGTCCGGCGTCCTCCTGCAGGAGAGTCGCGCTGCCCACCCGACCAGAGGGGCTGTCGCAGTGTCACGGGCAAGGTAGTGTCGCTGCCCCGGAGGGGCCCCCAAGGCTGGGGCCCCCGTGCAAGCAGCCTACCTGGCCCCAAAATTTAGGGGAAAGCTGCCCTGAATAGTGACATGGGTTAGCATCCAGCTTTTAGGGACACAAAAACCTCTTCAGGCTTACACCAAATCTTGTGCGATAGTAATGAAAGGCGTCGTTCAGACCACCTCTAAATACTACACTGGAAGTTAAACAACAAATCCTACACAAAATTTCACAACAAAACTTTCTATCTAAATAAACGCTTCCGGACTTCAGCTCTCTTTCACCATTTTATTAAAGAAATCAATTCAACACTGATCCGATGTAGTCCAATGAGTCCAACATAATCCAAGGAGAAACCTGTATAAAAATAAAAACATTATATAAACTCCAGCTTTTGCACCCCCTGAAGATTATGCCGGCGGCTGATCTTATGGGGGTGCAGGGTACAGAGTTTAATCCACACAAACTCTGGGGAGATGGTCCTCTACCCTGACGGAGATTGCAAGCTCTGCTCTGTACTCCCCTCTCCCACCATTCCCCACCATTTTGTTATGCAAACTTGTGCCAACACAAAATACAAATCCCACTTATCAACCCCCACCACCTCCACCTATCAGCTCATAACCTCTCCACCTATCACCCCATAGTCCCTTCACCTCCACCTATCACTCCACTTCACCTATCACCCCATAACTGTCCCACCTACACTTATCATCCCATAAACTCCCCACTTATCACCTCATGTCGAGTTTGTACAGAGGTGGGCACAGGTAGGGAAGTGCTGGAAAAAATAGAATTGTAAGATGTTTGTGTGGTAAATTTTGCAGGGACCAGTCGTGGCCAAGAGAAGTCATCATGGCGGTCTGGACAGGGTGGAGAAGAAAAGGGAAAGAAAAAAATTTCAGTCACAGAAGATTTCTCTGGTGAGTCCATAGATTTGACTGCACTGTAGTCACTTAAAAGTGTTTTCTCACTATGGATTTCAGCATAAGGGGACTGTTAAATAAAGACATTTTCTAAATACATTGGTCAGTAGATTTTACTTTAGTCATGAGCTATAGACAGTTTAGCTGGTCTCTCACTGCACAGAGGTTTGTATGGTAAACTGCAAACCTGTTATCTGATTAGCTGAGAGCAGGAGTGACAACTGGCCATGGACTGACTAACTGACAGGAATGTAGCTGTGAGTGAACTACTTAGATTAAACAAGACTAGCTGTATGAAACAAAAGGTACAAGTTCTGTGAGCAGTGAGAAGAGTTATCAGTAACCATGCTAAAAATAACAACCTCCTGCTCTGTCAGGGTAATGGCCTGAGACAGTGCGAGTGCAAAACTGCCTGTCAGCCTGTGATTCAGCATGCCCTTTAAACATCTGCAGAGATCAGTTCAAACTGGTCTCTACACAGATGGTCACTGTAGTGAGGTAAACATATAGTCTGCAAAGCCTGTGTACAATGTTTTTATCTACCAACATATGATTGGGCACGGTATAGTGGTAATATATAGTTTCTGCATAGCCTGTTAATACTGGTTTGTCTACGTACTATCTATCACTGTATAGTTGGGTAAAATAATAGTCCTGAAGAGCCTGTTTACACTGGTATCTACCACTATATTGTCACTGTATAGTGTAATATATAGTCTGCAGAGCCTGTTTACACTGGAATCTACCACTATATTTACACTGTATGGTGAAAAATATAGTCAGCAGAGCCTTAAACACTGTATCTACCACAATATTTTTCCACTATATAGTGGTCATATATAGTCCTGCCAGAACTTTTTTTACACTAGTGTCTACCACTAATATGGTACTGAATGGTGGTTATATACAGTCTGCATAGCCTTGCGTACACTATGTTACTACCAACTATAGACATAGTATGGTAGGTAATTTACAGTATGCCAGAAACCTGCGTAACATGGTATCTACCACTATATTGTCACTGTATGGTGGTAATATATAGTCTGCGAAGCCTGTATACACTGGTATCTACCACTATATTGTCACTGTATGGTGGTAATATACAGTCTTCAGAGCCCTGTATACTCTGATAGCTACCACTCACATGGTCCACTTGATGGCGGTAACATACAGTTCTGTCAGAGCCTTGTACCACTGGTATCTACCACTAATTGTCCACTATAAAGATGTTCAAATATAGTCCTGCAGAACTTGTTTACACTAGTGTCTACCACTATATGGTCACTGTATGGTGGTTATATACAGTCTGCAGAGCCTGTGTACACTATTATCTACCACTATATGGTCATAGTATGGAGGTAATTTACAGTATGCAGAACCTGCGTACATTGGTATCTACCACTATATTGTCACTGTATGGTGGTAATATACAGTCTGCGAAGCCTGTATACACTGGTATCTACCACTATATTGTCACTGTATGGTGGTAATATACAGTCTACAGAGCCTGTATACTCTGATAGCTACCACTACATGGTCACTGTATGGCGGTAACATACAGTCTGCAGAGCCTGTGTACACTGGTAACTACCACTATATGGTCACTGTATGGTGGAAATATTGATTGTAGTGTAGTGTTTTAGGTTCAGGCACAGTTTGGGGCATCTCCCAACTCTTCTGGATGCTGGCTGTCCAACAGCCACGAAAGCTGGGTGATGGCAAAACTCTCAAATAGCTTTCTGCCAAAGCAGTTACACAGGGTGAAGAATTGGGGCGTGGCCTTTGTGTGTGAAGTGGGAAAAGGCTTGATACACCAAGATTGTCGAGGGTCCCTATTCAAAGCATGCGCTTCAAACCTCCCTGATGGCCATTTTTAAAAGTTGGCAAGTATGAGTATAAATATTATTTATATAGTTCTGTTATTCAACTATAAAATGTTGATTAGTAAGAGGAACACATTTATAAAAGGGTGGAGAAAGGATTGTTAAAGACCAGCCATGACAGGCGTTCCCAGAAGTCTTGTTTGATTTTTCTGCTCACAGATTCAGCATAGTCTCTGTGATCTTTATAATCCTGTAACAAATTCTTCTTTCTTTTGATTTTTAGTTGAAATGCATTTGATGTTTGTGTGACGTGCCAGGGTCACAGAGGAGAGGATGGGAAGTGTTAGTTTAATGTCACGGTGGCTAGACACCCCAATCCTCTCTTGTTCATCCTTGTCACCGTTACAGTTGCATAGGGGTCTGCTTGTACAAGAGTAGGGTTGTGTTTCCTCCAGTGTTCCCCCTCGAACACACTCTGTAGATATCCCTACCATGTCCAGATGATAGTTGAGGAAGTCCTTGATTTTGTCAGCAGAGTAAATAGACAAGGGAGGCAAGGTGGTATAACACAAACAGTTCTTTACACCAGGGCTAGGATGTTATATCCCCAAGACCACTCTAAAAAGCCTGGAGCAGGATGAGGCAGGTCTTCTCTTTCTCACTTTCTAGGTGTAACTCACTAACTCGCCTAACTGACCAACTGCTACTGACGCACTGAACTCCTCCCACCTGGACCTTTATTAAAACCTCCGTGCCACAACCTAGTTGCCTAGGAAACCATCCACTCTGGCTTCATGCTTACACAGCATATCGGCAATAAAAAACTTAGTATTGACACTGACACGTTTATATAGCACACAATAAACAATGGCTTCCATAGTAGATCACTATCAAGAGTGCACATGCAAACAAAATTAGGAGTGTACACTCCTGTACACTACATACACCCCCTCTTTAAGAAAGCCGACCTCGGCGTCTGGTGTCATTAAAGCAATAAAGGTATTAGGATAAATGCAAAGCCACTGATGGTAATATATAAAATATTTGTCTCATTCAGTGGTGAGGTAACAAGCGAAACAAATACAATAAAACAGATGTATAATATTTACAGTTTTTATCCATATCCCTAAATTAAATGACAACTTGCTCTTGACATGAAACAGGGAATAAACAAGGAAATGTCCAGAAAGTCCTTGGCATATAAACCTTGGGGAAAGTAAAGGGGACAAAACAGGAAACAATGGTCCCAGCAGCTCTTGGTATAGGGAGTCCATGGCGGCATTATAGAAAACAAAGGACTAACATCTAATTTGCCCATACAAGTCCCAGGCTGAGGGTTGTGCAGACCATCAGGAATATATTTTCCTAGTGCAACCCTGGAAATAGGCAGAAATATCACCAATATCTTGATGGTATTCTTAACCTTTTGTGCTTTCCTCTCCGATCTTTGAAAAGTGAATGTATCTGCAGTACAGCATGGCGGTCGCAACAATCTGTTCTTCCGATGGTGTATCAGTCTCTGCTTGCTAAAGTTCTGGGTCAGGTTCACTAGAACAAGGAAGAATCCTAGCCCAAAGAATAAGCTGAAAGGATTACTAACAGTGTCTTTCCTCCACCTTAGATGATGACTTTTCATTGTTCCATCTGGAGAGACAGTACAGGAGTTGTTGACTTGTTGGAGTCATCTTCTCTTAGACACAGCTTTAGGTCTGTTACGGTGAACAACTTGCGGTCTTTTCCTTCTTTTACAATCTCATATACATCTGTTCCTGGATATATGGAATGGCCTTGGACTCTGTAGGACCAGTCCCTCCGAACTTATATCTCACGTTGCTAGTACGGTGGTTATTTTTTTCAGCCAAACTTTGTCACCTATTTGTTAGTGGTTCCTCACTGGCATGCAAGTTGAAGTCTATTTGTTGTTTCTTCCGGCTACACACCTCCCATACGGCCAATCCACAATCTCTCTGTCATCAGCCAGGCGCCTCTGAAGTTCCAATCACCCAACAGTCTCTGTAAGCGGATTGATTACATCAGGAACCCGTCCATTCAAGACAAGGTCATAGAGGGTAGTTTACCCTGTACTTCCAACCATAAGAAAGAAAGGCAGTTGTACCCAGATGAGGCAATGCACAGTATTGTTGTACAATACACCAACACAGGTAATCATAGCTGGCCCATACTCTATTTGTAGGTGGTTAACAGTTCTAAAGCATCACTAAAGAGGGTTTGGTTCATCCTTCTCACATAAGCCGTTCATGCGCTGATATGATTTGGTGCCAGTTTATGGCAAATGTAGAAAGTACAAAGTTCTTCGAAACAACTGGGATTCAAAGGCAGATCCCACGATACAGTAAAGGAATCTGTCTCAGGGCACCCAAAAGGTAAACATAAACTCTTCCCAGAGGTAGGAAGCTGTAGGTCTTGCTCTGTCATATCTTCACAGGAACTGCACTACATCTTGGTATAATGCTCAATTATTTTCATGGCATATGCATACTCCGATTTGCACTTGGGTTCTAGCCTTTAACATGGTCTATGGCAACAATATCAGTGGGCTGATGGGCTTCACTATATGATGAAGTGGGGCCTTTTGATTGTGTCGTTTTCACTCTCTTGCTAGCGTGCAGCAGAGGGCAATTCTTTGCACCAGGTTTCATGTCACTCCGCATACCAATCCAAATAAAAACACGTCGGATGGTTTTGCCTCTGTTTTTTGAACACCAAAATGTCCCAGATCGTCATGATAGGCTTACTAGTATCGTACATGGCATCATGACGAGGTAATAAAATTTTGAACAATCTTTTCACCGAGGTGGGGTCTAATGTGCGCCGTCCTGAATGAGCCCCCTCTGTATGAAGAGACGCTTCCTCTGCCTCCACATTCGAACAAGTTCCATATCGGGACGGGATGAACCCTGCGAAGTCTATAGGAAACTCTTCTGCTCACAAGAAAGTCCTGTAGTTCTCTAAGGGTTCGACTCTCTTCTTGGAGGTCTTCCATTGTAGGCCTCAACTTGGAGTTGATCAGAAGGGTAACGATTGGTGACGTGGTCCTCCTTTTTCCCTACTGCTAGTTGCAATTTGTTGAGCAAAACGAGTGTAGAATGCTTGGCATCTCTACTTTCTCTACTGCTTCCCAGCATCTTCACTTCTTGGGTGGTTCTTCCTCCAGTTTGGTAGTACGGGATAAAGCATCAGCATTCGTGTTGCATTTTCCCTGCACGGTACCCTCACAACGAAGTCAAAGTTTGGCGATCTTGAAGGGCCCACCGCTGTTTTCAAGGGCCCTAGTCTGGTCCATGTTTCAGATGCGCCAAGTAGGGTGATTATCTTGTATCACTATGAAGGGAGTAGCTGCCAGATAGTCCTTAAACTTTTCAGTACAGCCCAAACAAGTTTTGATGAATTCCAGCTTGAAGGAGCATAGTATTTGATCATTCTCTCAGCACCACCCCTCGAGAGCACGACTGGCGTAAGCGTTACTACTTTCCTTTTTGTTCTGAACTTGTGATAGACAAGCGCCAAGTCCTTGCATTCTGGCGTCAGTATACAGATGGAACGGTGACGAATCAGGGTGTTCCAAGAATAGTGGTTGGGTCCACATTCTCTTTAGGGTCCTGGAAAGCAGTCTCTTGCCTCTCTGTCCACTCTGGATATGTAGTCTCCTTTTTTTCAGTTGCTCACGTGGGTACTTCGCTTCTCGGAGTAGTTTCTTGCAAGGGCCCATCCACATGAGCGAAATGGGGAATGAAGCGACACGGTAGTACCCATCAAAACCCAGAAAAACTTCTTATTTTCTTTCACAGTAAGTTGGAGTCGGATCCCAGGTCTGCACTGGTGGAGATTTTTTTCAGGGTCAGGCAGTACACCTTCAAGCGCAAACAACAAGGCCTAAGTAATTCACCTTTGGCGGTTTGTCAAGAGATGGCACTTGGAGGGTTGACCTTCAGCCATGCTTGATCACAACATGAAAGAACCATCAGCCAGATTGTGTAAGTTGTTTTCATATGTTCTTGGAGAATATAAAGAATCATCCAAGTATAGGAGTACACTTTCAAAGTTTTCCGGTGCCCTAAGTATCGCTCCATGATCCTTTGGAAGGTACAGGTGCATTACAAAGTCCAAATGGCATACTGTTAAACTGTAATAAGCCATTGGAGTGGTGAAGGCAGTCTTCTGCCGGGTCTTCAGGTGCTATAGGTTACTTGCCATAGCCCTGTTAAGTCAAATGTATTGAAAAGTAAGTTCCGCTGTTCCTAAGGCGGTCCAAAGATTCTCAATGCGTGCAAGGGATATGCATCCTTGTGAGTGATGTTTTTTGTTCAGCTTGTGGTAGTCTACACAAAATCTTATGGTTCCATCCTTCTTTCTGACCAGACATAAGGTTGCAGCCCAAAGGACTCGACTGCTTGAAATGCATCTGCTTTCTTCATCCATTTATGCTTTTTTAACAAGGCTGGTTACATAAAGGTGGAAGAGGTCGAATCTTTCCTTGATTGAGAGGATGCATCACCTGTAGGTATGGTAAATGCTGCAACAGGGTGTTCTGACCAAATCCAATGGGTGTTTGCTGAAGGCTTGATGGTATTTATCAGGCCCACAGCTAGGACACATGATTTGGCTCAGCGTTAGTAGTGATGTCAACCTACATGGATCTCAGTCCACCATGGTTCTCTTGTACTACTTCTTTTTATTCTCTTCGAGACGATTTGATGGCAGGAAGCAGTTGTCTTTCTAATAATAGTCTTCAAGGTAACTTGGGGAGTTGGAGCAACTAGGGTAGAACTTGTGTAGCTTTATTGGAGTATCCCCAAAAATTAAGAGACGGACTGGTACTCTACCATTGGAAACAGTCACTATGCTTCTTGCACTCTCATCATTGAGTGCTCCTTGCGTTAGGATAGTTTTCTATGAGGACTTGGTAATCCTGAACCTCTAATGCCGACGGTCTCGGCTCCATAACAGTTCCAGTGCCGGGTTAGTAAGAACACGGGATGTATGTCCTCCGATGGCGAGCTCGCCAACTTCCTCCTCCTTTGTGGTGGCAAATATTTGTTGGCACGAGTTTTTTCGTGATGGCATGTTGAATAGCTTCCTACAGGAGAAGGGAGCTGCTTGCAAACTTGCCGGTAGGGCTTTAAGCATTTCTCCATAACATTTATTAAAGATCATATATGCCTAGAACAACTGATGGAGTATTCTGGTCCATCCACATCAACTAGGATCACACCCTGAACAGGTAACTCAGTCTCACCAATCTGATTGTAGGCCCCCCCCCTCCCAGTAACCCTGGTGGAGGAATTGGTTGACCCATTACTGACTAATAACCGTCAGCCAAGTATCTGGGGTGAACAAGTTCATTTAAGTCCCAATAGTTTCAGTATACACCCTTTTGAAGAGTAGTTACCTGTAACCTGTGTCCAAAAGGGCAGTGAGGAGTACTCCCATTGATTGCGTATGTTACACTTGTGGACAGGACGCGACATAACGGGAAACCACATTGGGGCTCCAAGTGGACGCTCTCTTTTCTTCCTCCCGAGTGGTCGGTCTTTGGCTTTGAGGGCACGTCCATTTAATTGATAGCACTGATCCTCTCTGTGTCCATATTTGCGACAATGCTTAGCAGAGAGTCCTTCGTCTGCATTGGCCTTGCCAGGGAACATGTCCAGGGTTCTGGTAGTTTCGTGATGATGTCTTAACTGATATCTGTCTGTAGGTTGATAATTCATCTTGTGGATGGGACTGCAGGTCTTATACTATTCCAGCTTTTGGCACACATTTTCCAGGCACTTGGTCAGGACAGTAACTGATCCCTGTCGTAGTATACAGTAACAGAGAATTTGAGACTGTGTAATCAAGAAGGTTTGTCTCCTGGAAAGCGCATCGTTAGCAGGCTTGGCACCTACCACTGGAAGTAGGCGGGTAACACTGGAGGGAGGTCTGCTGTCCCATCAGGTGCTCTTTTCCTAGTAAATTCGGATCGACACGCTCTTTAAAGTCCAGAAGGTGATAGTCTGGATGTTGAGCAGCAGCATCCTGAGTTGACTCTTAAGGACGCCGTCTCTGCCCCTCTATGAACTGTTCTTGGAGGTTTTTGTCGGTATCAGCTGCTTCGCGAGGGTCCCCTACTTGGATAACATCTTTTAAAGCCTCCTGAGGGCCAGAGCAAAATTCCTGAGGGATTCTCCAGGCGCTGCTTTCCTCCTCAAAGAATTGTAACTTTAATTCAGAGATTAGTGCTGATCTCAAAATGCTAGCTTGCAGTCTCTTAATGATCTGTTCTGCAGTTCTTTTCTCTGAGTGGGGCCAGTACTTCACTTCCCTTAAAGAGAGCAGGAGCACCCCACCAGCTGGCCAATGAGAATCTCCACCTTTTGGTTCAGGGGAGAAGATACAGTCTGATCATAGCCAGCATCTTTCACTAAGTCCCGGAGGGTGTGTTATTTCTCCACTATAACGAGGGATGCCAGGGGGCCCCAAAGAAATACGGCATACATAAGCGGCAGTATACCCATTTGTAGGGTTGAAGGACTCACTGGAAGCAGGTTGCTCACTGTCCCTTAACATCTGTCATGTTGAGCAGTTGTTCCAGAAAAATCCAAACAAACAAACAAATCCTAGCGTCCTCCTAAATGGGGTGTTTTGCCCTGTTTGCTTTCCCCCATCTTTGTGGAAAGTACTCACTGGGCCAGAATCTTTGCTGGCTCCTTTCCATTACAATTATTTTTTTTTTTATATCCTCTTCACAAGTGCTCATTCAGGGCTTGGTTTGCCCGGAGGCAGAATTTTTTAGGTAATGCTTTTTTTCCACTCCGTTTTGAATTTAACTTTTCATCTCACTACTCCAAAGAGCATTACGCAGGGCTTGTTGCCTGGGGCAGAATCGTAACTGCTATTTCTGTCCATTTTTTTCCAGACTGTGATGCAAGTTGAAATTACAGAGATTGTGACTAAAGTCTTTTATAGCACCGCAATGTGATGAATTTAAGTAATAAACAGCCCTTTAAACACTTGATAGGGCACACTTTTCAAGTTGAATCCTTTTCGTGCGCAATTTATTAAAGTGCCAGGGGCACAGGGGAAAATGGGGAAAGGGTAGTTAAGTCCAGTGGTAGACACCCAAACCTCTCTTGTTCTCCTTGACACCTTACAGTGCATAGGGGCTGCTTGTACAGAGTAGGGGTGTTCCCCCAGTGTTACCCCGAGACACCTCTGTAGAAGGCCTACCTGTCCCGATGGAGTTGGGATCCTTGATTTTGTCAAAGTAAAAAAGGGGTCAAGGGGGGTATAACACAAACAGTTCTTTACTCCCGGCTAGAGTTAATCCCAAACCGCTTTAAAACTGGAGCAGAGTGGGAGGTCTTCTCACTTTCTAGGGTAACCACATCTGCCCAATGACCAACTGCCTAACTGACCCAATTTAACTCCTCCACCGGGTACCTTATTTATAACCCCTGGGCCCAACAGTTGCCTAGGGAACCCCACCTTTTCTTCGGCTTACACAGCATATCACATAAAAACTTAGTATTTTCACTGACACGTTATATTTCACACAATAAACAATGGCTTCCATAGTAGACACTATCATGAGGCACACACAAAATTAGGAGTGTACACTCCTGTACACTACACTTGCTGCAAAACATGGCTCACTCCGCAGGTTTTAAATTTGAAAGTGATATTAGTGAAATAAAAATCATGTTGGTGTTTGTCTTAGTGTGCAATAATTGTTGGCCATAAATAGCACCAGCGATATAGACTGATTACGTAGACTAACAGAGCAAAATACTAATGATAATGATCTTGATAGCAAGCGCTCTCTGAGCCTCATGTATAAACACTGTCTGGGTGTAAGGCTATGTCTACACTGCAGTGGAAAAAAAAAACGCCCGAAAACGAATTTACAAAAAAACGTTCATGAACTGTTTTCTGTCCACTGCCTGTCAAAAGCGCTAAAAAAAAAAAACTTTTTTTGGCGCATTTTCGTTTTTTGGAGCGTTTTTTTGAAGCGTTTTTTTTGGACCCTCTTTGCTCTGCTTTTTAAGTATCCCCAAATTTTAAACCTTGGATGTAAACGACCCCCTACAGGTTGGGGTTAACATGTTTAAATTTCACTTTCCTTTTGATACTGTAGCCATTTTAGCACATTGTCCTTTTTTGCGCTAAGTGCAACTTTTTTTTAAATTTTTCACCAATTCTTGCATCAAAATCCACAAAAAACCCACATTATTTTTTCCCTAACCAAAATAAATGTATTAGGTCAAAACTTAAAAAAAAGGATTTTGCGCCAAAATCCAAAAAAACCTCATTATTACGCCAAATTTCATAAAAAAAACTTTTTTAGTTAGAAGCGAGATCACTTTATTAGGCCAACATTTTTTAAAAATTTTGATCTTGCGCGAAACCCTAAAAAAAAACGGATTCGGGCCCCCGAAATCCATAAAAAACGTATTTTTAGCGCAAGAAGCAAGATAACTTTATTAGCGCCAAAATTTGTTAAGAAAAGGATTTTAGCATCAAAAGCCGTCCAAAAAACGCATTCTGGCGCCAAATCCAAAAAAAAAAAACCCCCCTTTTTTTGGCGCAGTTTTAGATAATTTTAAATTAGCACCAAAAAAAAAATTTTTAGAAAAAGATTTGCACCAAAACCCTTAAAAAAGGGTTCGGGCAAAAAAAAAAAAAAAAAAAAAATTTAAAAAAAAAATCCTAAAAAATGTATTTTTGGGCGTCAGAACTAGATAATTTTATTACGCCAAAATATGTTAAGAAAAGATTTTAGCACCAAATCCGAAAAAAAGGGGTACGGGCCCCAAAAATCTGTAAAAAAAAAATATTTTTGCCGTCAGAAGCTAGATAACTTTATTACGCCAAAATATGTTAAGAAAAATTTTAGCCCCAAAAATCAGTAAAAAAAAAGGATTCTGGTAAAAAACCCGTAAAAAAATGTTTTTTTGGCGTCAAAGGAAAAACTTTATTACGCCAAAAATGTTCCGAAAAGGATTTTAGCCCCAAAATCCTTAAAAAACGATCCGGCGGCAAAACCGTAAAAAAAAACAATTTTGGGCTCAAAACCGAAAAAAAACAATTCAGGTGCCCAAAATCCTAAAAAAACAATTTTTGGTCCCAAAAAACCGTAAAAAAAACGGATTCTGCCGGCAAAACCCATAAAAAAAATTTTTGGGGTCTCAGAACTAGATAATTTTATTTAGTGAAAAATATGTTAAGAAAAAGAAATTTTAGCACCAAAACCCCAAAAAAAAAAGGATTCTTGCGGCAAAATCCGTAAAAAAAATGTATTTTTGGGTCAGAAGCGAGATAACTTTATTAGCGGCAAAATATTTTAAGAAAAAAATTTTAGCCCCAAAAACCCCGCAAAAAAATAAATTTCTGGCGGAAAAAAATATAAATTGAGAAAAAATCGTTAGGGGCCAAAAGCATGACTTTTTATTTAAAAGGGACAAAAAGGACAATCAAACTTGTATGCAATTTGATAAGATAAAACCTTTTATTAAACTATGGTGGGACTTGAGCTCCAGGGGGGTTTTTCCCATTGAAAAAACAGGGAAAAAAACGCGCAAAAAGACATTCACACTTTACATGTCCCTGTAAATTTTTTTGCCCCGGGTTTTCGTTTTTTAGAGCTGTTGTAAAATAGACCCTAAAAAAAACAAACAGAAAAAAGAAGCTCAGGTAGACAGCAGGGGTTTTTAATTTGATCTATGGGAATGATTACAGTCTTTTATCAGCTTTTTAGAAAACGAAAAACCTGAAAAAAAGGACGTTTTTTTTGTGCAGTGAGACATAGCCTTAGGGTAGTTTTCAAAAGGGTTTAAAGCGGGGTGTAATTACGCCCCACAGTTACGCCATGTGGGGGGGGCGGGGCGGGGGCGGGGGGGCCGCCCCCGCCGGCCCCTAGACAATCATGCTAGCGGCCTTATAGCCCCAGAAAGTGACATGGAATTAAAATCCCCCTCAGGGAGAGGAACATAATCCATAGTTTTTATGAGAATTGTGAATTTCCGAATACTGGGGGTTTTCCCCGTAATTTGCGACTTCGGGGCGTAATTTACGGACCGAAATAGGCCCCATTTTAAAACCGTGTGAACATGGCCTAAGACTTTCTTTTTGCCCATAGCAAAAAATCATGCTGCCCCTTTTTATTTTTCAGAGACTAATGAAAAAAAGGGGAAACTCTGTTTGGTTGCTTGGGCAACAAAGAAGTCTTAGACCAGAAGTTTTTTAAACATGTCCTCTAAATGGCCCCCCACGCAAAATTTACCTTTTCCACTTTTCTGAGGTATTTAAAAATTGCTATTGTTTTTGTTATATACTAAAACAAAAAAACCTAAATAGTTCAGAAGCAAAATTTTAAAGGGGTTGTTCAACAACGTTTTGGATCCGTTTTGGGTGCGTTTTATGGATCCGTTTTTTTCCTGCGAAAAACTGGATGTAAACTGCATCCAAAAAACGGTCCAAAAAACGAACAGCTGATCCTTTTTTGGGTGCTAATTTGGGTGCGTTTTTTCATGCGTTTTACGGGTCCGTTTTTTGGATCCGTTTTTCAAGCTTTATTTTAAAACAAACCCTTTAAACTGCAATTTAAATATAATTAACCTTCAATGACCAAAAAAAAAACACTTTTTTTTACCTATGTCAGCAGCTTTTACATACACCCATGATTTTAGAACCCCCCCCCCCTATTTTTTTTTTTAAAACAACCCAATAGTTTTCAAACCCCCCCCCATGTAAATTAATTAATAACAATCATGTATAAACTAAATAATTTTTAAAATAAATATTTATAAATGAAATATATATTTTAGTATACATATATATATAAATATTATGTACATAATATATAAATGTACATTTATATACTATTATATACATTTATAATATTATATACATTTAAACTTTTGTATAGAATTTATATATAATATATATATATATATATATATATACTATTATATACATTTATATATATATATATATATATATATATATATATATATACATACATTTAGAAACTAAATATAAGCCAAACATAATATTAAAATTTTATATTTAATTTAAATCCAATGCGTTTTACGGATGCGTTTTTGGCATCGAAAACGGATCTAAAACGCACCCAAATGTATGCTGCGCTTTTACATCCGCTTTCAGGATGCCAAAAGCACACTCCATTACTTCCTATGGGGATTTCTCTTGCGTAAAATGCAAGAAGAATTGACATGTCAATTCTTAAAATGGATCCGTAAAACGCATCGCGAAAAGCGCATCGGCAATCACTCGTGTGAACAGCGATGCGCTTTTGCCATTGAAAGCAATGTTAATCACACTGACAATTGTCAGATCCGTTTTACGGATCCGTAAAACGGATCCGTAAAACGGATCACAAAAACGTCGTGTGAACAAGCCCTAAAGGGTTTTACTATCTGGAAAAATGCCATCTGAGGCCGGCTCATAGTCTACAATGTAGAAACAATTGTACCAAAAAAATCCAAACCTTGGGGATATAAATAGTTCAGAGCAACGCTGAATCCACCACATAATGCACTCCTCTCAAAATAGCATATGAGACCAAAGCAAAACTGAGAGTCAAGGGTATGTATAAAAAATATCTTTATTGTTTACAAACAGTTAAAAAGAATCATGTGAATGAGTATATGTGTCCATAAGAATCCAAGAAAAATATGGATGGCCAGGGTGAATATGCGGGCAAGAGAAATACATGAATTGTTATCATTGTGAAAAGTTAATTTGTAAGCAATAATCACATTCCCAAGGGTAGTGAAGACAACCATAGGTAAATGCAAAATTGAGCATAAGTATCAGCAAACCCAGGGAAGTAAAGTATACTGCACAACAAAGTAATGAAGTCTCTTACCGGCAGTTCACCCCGTGCAGCACCCACCCCAACGCACGTTTCGCGTCAATAGACGGTTCCTCAGGGGGATAGTGACTAGTGAATCCCAGCAGTTTATATAGTCAAACATAAATGGTGCCGTGAATAAGGGACAAAAGTCGGCGCAGGCGCAGTGCTCGAAGAAGGCCGCGCCAATGCCCCACTTCCAGCGACACCGCCATGACGCGCATGCCCGGGGTACCACATTTCCGGACATGCGCACCACACGTAAGAGTCGCCAGAGCAGGGCAGGCGCCAAGCCGTCCGCACCGCGCATGCGCACAGTCCTTCAGAAAGACGGCATGTTTGTAAAAAGACACCAAATAGACTGCAATTAGATGTAGTAGACAAGTGCTGATCCCACGATGATTAAAGCATATCTATATGCTATAATAGCTTAAGAAGAATTGCTCGGACATAATCGACAGAGATGTAACAATATATAGAATCATTATCACAGAACGTCAGAGAATTACATATAGGTGACTACAGCAACGGTGAGTAGCATGAGTAGTAAGAATCATCGGTCCAAGGATTTCTTCCATAAAGATGGAGGGATAATCAACTAAGCCACTAAGGAGAAATATTACAGAAAGTTCATTAAGAAATTAAAACATTAAAACAATGTAAAAACAGAAAGAAATTCAAAAGGAGGGAAAAACAAAAACAAAATATAAAAGAAATGCTGAGATAATGCAAACACAGCAAAAGGGGCAGAGAGAGGAAACAGATATCCATGATTAGAAAGAGTTATATCATGCGCTATGTATGCATATATCGCAGTCCAGAGAGACTATAAGTATGAGGAAAAATCCAATTTCTCATTAAGACCAGTGGGAGCCAAGGAATTAAGAGTGGTGATCCATTTGGTCTCCCGTTGTTGTAATGCCTTCATAGTATTACCACCTCTAATCCCAAGATATACAATGTCAATCCCACAGGCTTTCAAACCCTTGGGATTACACCCATGGTATTTCAGAAGGTGTCTAGGTAAGGTTTTTAATTGAGACACATCATCGCATTGGCTTGCTGCAGAAATATCACGGACATGCTCTCGAATACGTATTTTCAATTCTCTTGATGTAATCCCAATGTACATTTTCTGACAAGGACACTGTGCCATATAAATAACATTTTTTGTACTGCACGTTATATAGTGCAGGATCGAGAAATCACGTGATTTGTCAGAAGTGCTGAAGATATTAGTGCGAATCATGTTACAGCACGCAACACAATTCCCACATGGAAAGAAGCCACATTTAGGGCCCCTAGTAGAAAAGGGATTGAGTTTTTCGACCACGTAGTGGCTCGATACTAATTTATCTCTTAAGTTGGGTGCCCTACGAGCTGTCATAAGGGGGTAGTCAGAGATCTCTTTCGCCAAGAGTGGGTCCGTTTTAAGTATATTCCAATGTCTACCTAGAATTTTACGGATATTGGCCCATTGTTGGTTATAGGTAGTGATAAACCTAGTTTGCCTGTCTCCATTATTGATCCTTTGTCTGTCACACAATTGTCTAGATTGTAAAAGTTGGTTCCTAGGGGTTTTTTTAGCCCTAGAATACGCCTGTTTCATAGATCTTTTACTGTAACCACGTTCACAAAATCGTTCTTTTAGGTCTACAGCTTGAGCCTCAAAATTAAGACTGTTTGAACAGATGCGGCGCATACGCAAAAATTGCCCAGTCGGGATAGCCTTTATAGTGGCCGGATTGTGGAATGAGGATGCATGTAGAAGGGAATTAACGGATGTATTTTTACGATATACATCCGTCTGTAGCATTTTCCCTTCATCAATGCAAATAGAGATGTCTAAGAAATCAGTTTGTTTTATATCAGCCCTATAGGTAAGTTTAATGTTCATGTCATTGTTGTTAAGTCTCCCCATAAAATCCTCAAGTTGGGACATTGTGCCGTGCCATAGAAACAGCACGTCATCAATGTACCTCAGCCAACATGATACGCGGTCAGTAGATCCTATAGTATCTTCCTGGAAAATGCCACGTTCCCAGTAGCCTAAGAACAGATTGGCATATGACGGGGCGCATGCTGCCCCCATGGCAGTGCCACGTTGTTGCACATAAAAGTTATCCCTGAACACAAACAAATTGTGCGACAGGATGAATTCCAAGAGATCCAGGATAAGTTGACATAGCTTAGGTTCTAAATCACTCCTTTGCAGAAAAAAGTTTACTGCAGTCAAACCGTCAACATGGCAGATGTTGGTGTATAAAGACTCTACGTCTGCTGTCACCAGATACGTTCCAGAATCAATACAGATCCCGTCAATCCGCCTCAGGACATCCGTTGTGTCTTTCACAAAAGAAGGTAAAAGTTCCACAAGGGGCTTTAGATAGAAATCAATAAATTTACAGGCTGGATCGCACAGTCCGTCAATGCCAGACACTATCGGGCGCCCAGGCGGATTGACGGGATCCTTATGTATCTTGGGTAACAGGTAGAATGTCGGAATTTTAGGAAATTTTGCTAGCAAGAAGTCATATACTTTTTTAGAAATAGTGCCCTCCTCATGTGCCTTCTCCAAAATGTCCTCCAATTCCAATGAAAAGGAACTAGTTGGATTATACGCAACCCTCTTATATGTCAGTTTGTCGCGTAATTGGCGAGAAGCCGCCTTTTCATATTTACAATTTGGCCAGATTACTACGTTACCCCACTTATCGGCTGGTTTTATCAAAATGTCCTTCAGGGCCTGAAGCTGTTTTAGAATTGTGTTGCGTGCTGTAACATGATTCGCACTAATATCTTCAGCACTTCTGACAAATCACGTGATTTCTCGATCCTGCACTATATAACGTGCAGTACAAAAAATGTTATTTATATGGCACAGTGTCCTTGTCAGAAAATGTACATTGGGATTACATCAAGAGAATTGAAAATACGTATTCGAGAGCATGTCCGTGATATTTCTGCAGCAAGCCAATGCGATGATGTGTCTCAATTAAAAACCTTACCTAGACACTTTCTGAAATACCATGGGTGTAATCCCAAGGGTTTGAAAGCCTGTGGGATTGACATTGTATATCTTGGGATTAGAGGCGGTTATACTATGAAGGCATTACAACAACGGGAGACCAAATGGATTACCACTCTTAATTCCTTGGCTCCCACTGGTCTTAATGAGAAATTGGATTTTTCCTCATACTTATAGTCTCTCTGGACTGCGATATATGCATACATATACGCATATATAACTCTTTCTAATCATGGATATCTGTTCCTCTCTCTGCCCCTTTTGCTGTGTTTGCATTATCTCAGCATTTCTTTTATTTTGTTTTTGTTTTTCCTCCTTTTGAATTTCTTTCTGTTTTTACATTGTTTTATGTTTTAATTCTTAATGAACTTTCTGTATATTTCTTCCTTAGTGGCTTAGTTGATTATCCCTCCATCTTTATGGAAGAAATCCTTGGACCGATGATTCTTACTACTCATGCTACTCACCGTTGCTGTAGTCACCTATATGTAATTCTCTGACGTTCTGTGATAATGATTCTATATATTGTTACATTTTTGTTGATTATGTCTTAGCAATTCTTCTTAAGCTATTATAGCATATAGATATGCTTTAATCATCGTGGGATCAGCACTTGTCTACTACATCTAATTGCAGTCTATTTTGTGTCTTTTTACAAACATGCCGTCTCTCTGAAGGACTGTGCGCATGCGCGGTGCGGACGGCGCGGCGCCTGCCCTGCTCCGGCGACCCTTACGTGTGGCGCGCATATCCAGAAATGTGGTACCCCGGGCATGCGCGTCATGGCGGCGTCGCCGTTAGTGGGGCATCGGCGCGGCCGTTTTCGAGCACTGCGTCTGCGCCGACTTCTGTCCTTTATTGACGGCGCCATTTATGTCAGACTATATAAACTGCTGGGATTCACTAGTCATTATCCCCCTGAGGAAGCGTCAATTGACACGAAACGTGCGTTGGGGTGGGTGTTGCACGGGGTGAACTGCCGGTAAGAGACTTTATCACTTTGCGGTGCAATACACTTCACTTCCCTGGGCTTGTTGATACTTATGCTTAACTTTGCATTTACTTATGGTTGTCTTCACTACCCTTGGGAATGTGACTATTGCTTACAAATTAACTTTTCACAATGATAACAATTCATGTATTTCTCTTGCCCGCATATTCACCCTGGCCATCCATATTTTTCTTGGATTCTTATGGACACATATACTCATTTACATGATTCTTTTTAACTGTTTGTAAACAATAATGATATTTTTTATACATACCCTTGACTCTCAGTTTTGCTTTGGTCTCAAATGTAGAAACAATATTTGGTTCTGCACATCCAAAAAACCTTTTTGAAAAAAATGAGCATAGGTGCACACTGGTGTGGCAGCAATATACATACACATTCCAATTTCAGTAGCACACTATCAACTAAAGAAATTATTAAAGGGGACATAGGAATTTTTTGAAATAGCACTGCTTAAGCCCACTTCCGAAACTTCAACGGGACCTCAATGCAGGTGGGTCGTACACTATTGTTACCTCTCTTTTGGGGACTGTTCAGACCTCCGTACTTCAGGGAGTGAAGGCACCAGCTTCTAAGTACACTGCACTGATTTAAAAATTGTGAAGATGGGTGGAGTGCAAAAAACCAAAATGGAGGCAGCAACTCCTCCATACACAAGCTAGAAACAGTGTGCTACTGAAATTGGAATGTGTATGTACAGTTGTACAGTATATTGCTGCCACACCAGTGTGAACCTATGCTCATTTTTTTCCATTTTGGTTTTCGGCACTCCACCCACCTTCACAGGTTTTTAAATCAGTGCAGTGTACTTAGTAGCTGGTGCCTTCACTCTCTGAAGTATGGAGGTCTGAACAGTCCTCAAAAGAGAGGTAACAATAGTGTAGGACCCACCTGTATTGAGGTCCCCTTGCTGATTGGCAGCTGGGCTTAATCAGTTTGGATCAAAAAGGTGAACTAAGAACCTCAACATATTTCATGTATCCTAGATAGCAGAAATGCTTTTCAAAAATTCCTATGTCCCCTTTGATAGTTTCTTTAGTTGATAGTGTGCTACTGAAATTGGAATGTGTACATAGTCTACAATGACCGGCCCAAGTGAATGGGGATATGGCTGCATTTGCATAGTTATTATTATTTATTTTAAATCACCATTAATTCTATGGTGCTCTACATTTGAGGGGTGTTACATACATAACAGAAGGCCAAACAAAGTACAGTGGCAACACTAAATGATTAACAACTGGTACAAAAGGAGAGAGGACCCTGCCCGTGAATCTATGGTTCTAGCCTACTCACATCTATGGGAGTTCCGTAAATAGATGAACACACTCACTTGGCTATATTCGGAACTCACATAGAAATGAATGGCGAGAACTGTGCAAATGGGGCCCTTTCCCCATTCTCTAAAGCCTTTTCATAACCTGTTTTTAATGGAGAGGTGGTGGAAACCAGTGATGGGACTTAGACCTATCAGACATTGATGGCATGTCCTACCACTATGCCATCAATGTCTATGGTGGAAACATCCCTTTAATGTTACCTAAAACAGAAAGGAGATATTACATACCTCAGTCTATGCAACAACAGTGTAACTGTGAATGAAAGTCACGGTGACATAGCACAAACAGCAGTTCTCCCAGAAGGCTTCATTAATTTCTATATTTACTTTCTATCACTTTGGGAATTAGCGTTTTCTTTTATGTTATTCTATATGAAATGAGTTGTAGTGAAATGGGAAATACTTCACTTCTAGGCAGGAAGCTCACCACATAGGCAACGGCAATGGTTAATAGCTTCTGACCTAAGCATGTTTGCCACGATAACTTTGTAAAATTCCTAAATTTATGCAACTTTTGTGTGGAAGCTCAAAACAGGATGCTTTAGACTATACTTCTTTAATTCAACAACCTAAATATTATGTATATACTTATTTCAAAAACGGAACCACAGGAAAATATTTACTATCACATGAAGAGAAACATGAGACTGAAGAGAAATAAGTACTATGAGTAAGGAAAAAAGAGGTAGTATAACAGCTGGGGTCTGTGTTACACAGTACTCCAGCTGATGCAGGTTGATGTCAACCACCTATCCCCTAAATAGTAGCTCTTATCAGTGTCAATTACAGTGCACTCCCAAATAACGTCACTCACTATAACCTAGTATAAGCAGCAGTGCCCCCAAAAGAATAAAAACCGTAAACATACTTTCATTTTTAAAAAAAGAGACATCGGGGAAGTTATCAGAAAAAAAGCATAGATATTTTTCATATAGGACATGCCTCCGGGTAACAGCATTTAATTTGCAAATAGTGTATATGATTTCTATATAGTGCTTATGACCCCTTATACAGATCACAAACTAATACATACCACAGACCAGAAGTCATACATAAATACAGATCACATCAGAGGCTGTACATAAATTTTTGACCACAAACCAGACCCCTTAAATTAATACAAGACACAGCCATTTGACAAATACAAAAAAGATTGCAAATCAGACCACCTAAAGAAATTCAGACAACATACCATATCAGACCAACTAACCAAATAAAGACCCCAGTATAGAGAACCCACTAAATAAATACTGACTCCAGACCAGATCCAATAAACAAATACAGCTCCCATGTATATAAACCCTAAATAAATGGAGACCCTCCTAGAGCCGCTAAAAATAATTTTAGACCTCCTTAACAAATATAATAACCATACAGACTCTAAACCAGACTCTCTGAAATTACAGACCTGAAACAACATCTGGCTTCATACATACTCCAGACTGGACACCATTCATAAACGCTACGATCCAGCCTCAGAGACTAGAGAGAGGGCTGTGCTTGCATTGTTCTCCCTGTTCTCTTCTATGGTAGTTCTGAATATAGCTGAGTGAGTGTTCTTAAATTGTAAATGCTGCGGAATATGTTGGCGCTATATAAATAAAGATTATTATTATTTGTTATACTCAGAGCTCCCATAGACATGAATAGAGGGAGCTGTGCAAGCGCAGCCCTCTCCCATTCACTGAGGCTGGCTCATAGTAAGCTGCAAGCCGGCCTACACAGGGGACTTTCCCAAGTGGCAAAACCCCTGTAATATAGATCTCAGAGCATACCTCTTTAATAAAGATAAAAAACATTATAGACTCCAGACCAGAGCCACCTTTATACAAATTCCAGATTAGACTTCTTTTTAATACAGATTCCAGACCAGATTCCTCATTTTTACAGCCCACAGGCAAAATTCTTCCAGTTCTGACCTCTCTATTATACAGATCACGGACCAAACTTTGGATGTCAGACCAGGCGTCTAGTGAAAAAGGAGAGAATGTAACCAAACTGACTGTTTTAAGACAGAGCATCTATTAGATTCTCTTTTTAATTCACATGAGCAAATGATACGACACGGACTTCAGTTTTCCTTTGAGTCTATTAGGGTATCTTGACTTGTCGAATTTTGACCCATATTCCACGTCAAAATCTGCATTAAATTCATGTCCCATTCTGTCATGTGGTATACATAGTCCACTATGTTGTGGATTTTTTTCACAGTAGACTACAAATCTCTAATTTAGAAATAAAATAAACATAAAAGTCGAAATTCGGACTAGCTGCATTAAAATGGGGGTAATCTGTTTAAAAAACTGCTGCTTATTTTAGTCTGAAATCCATATGGACAGGTTTAGATTCTAAGTCAGATATTCCCCAGTCAGAAAAATCATATGTGTAAAAATACCTTGCTAAAAATGAGCCTCCTGAAATAGGGCAATAGGGGACTCCTGTGCTATCACTTGTGAGGGGTATATACAACTTCACACTGTAAGTCGAACTTAAGTATTAATCATGGTGATACTGTTACAGAGGTGAATTCATGCTCAGCCAAAATGCTGATAGACCAAGATATCATCAGAGAGCCAAAGAAAATATTTCGTAGTTCTAGCTGTATCTTTATAGTTACAACAACAGTTTAGTTCTGGTTGACAGATCAAGGACACCTAATTGTCATCTTCATACTAGTATTAAATGCCATAGAGGTCTATGTAGGGGCGCAGTTGCTACCAGGCTCTAGAGCCTGAGGGGCCTCCAAGGCTCCTCTGCCAAATTAGAAGGTGACAATCTATAGCCACTCTACTGATGCCTCTAACCTGTGTCAAAAAATAGAGAAAGGCAGCACTTAAGAAACGAGGTAGTTTATTAGCCCAAAAACAGCAATGTTTCAGCTCTAAACAGAGCCTTTCTCAAACTTTACACGGCCGAGGTGAGCAGAGAAAAGCCCTCCCCTTCACATAGACTTGTTCATATTCTGCCTGAAAACCGGACAAAAGGATGAACATGTTCTAAGTTTTTCGGACCGCTGTCAGTCTAAAAAACCGTCCGGCGGAAAATCCGTGGAGTGGGGACTGCTGCACGGATTTTCCATTAAGGTCCGTGTAAGTTTGTCAGCCGGTTTGCAGACGGCTTTAAAGACTGGAAACCGTTTGCAAAACCGTCTGAAAAACAGTGCAGTGGGGACAAGCCCTTAAAGTTTTAAGCTTTAATATAAGGATACAGTGCTTGGTTACAAAAAATAGACATATATGAAAAAAGGACAGTACAGTATATAAACAAAAGGGATAAAATAACAGAACTTTGCCAATTTGATTGGTACAAAAAGGTCCCACTGAGGAGTGCAGCAATGAAGATAAAAGGACAGGCCTACTCTTGGTGCTAACTCCTGGATCTGACAATGGTCTGTGATACCCAAGGCATTTTAAGGAAACTCCAAACACTCAGCTCCTACTCCTGCTTAGGTCACAGAGGGGATGGCTAATTACATGCCGGGGACACTAAGAAAGTCCTCTTAGGAGTCTCCTAGCCAGATATCATGACTGCCAGGTCCCCAAGTATGAATCTACCAACCCAGACACACCAAATATAAATAAGACAGATTCATAATTTAGGCTGATTTCCATTCCTGTGGTTCCCTAAAGCCGAAAATTCTCACGTACAAGACAGGAGGTGTGGCGGGAATTTTCGGGGGATAATTTTAAGTGGTTATGAAAAACAGGGGGCTAAGAAAAAAGTTTTTGTGTCAGGACCCCCTGCCCCTCGGCCCGCGGGCCGCGGGGCACCCGTGACCCCTCCCGGGTGCCCACCGGGGCAGGTGCCGCCGCTGGCCGCGGGACGAGCGGGGGTCCGCGCCTCCCGGGGGGTTTTATCCTCCTTGTCCCATCCGCGTCCTTGCCGCCGAGGCGCGCGTCCCTTTGGTCCTAAGGGCGGGGGCCCCCTGTTCTCGAGGTTTTTAAAGGGCCAGCGCCCTGTTTTTGGCCCAAAAATGCCAGGCGTTCCCTACTTAAGGTCGTCCACTAAAACTCTTGCTGGACTATGTTGCCTGTCCCTTAGCTAAACTTTCCCCAAAAGTGTATTCCCTTTCCGTGTACCGACCTCTTGCTAGTTTCTGATCCGAAACCTCTGCCGCTGCCCCGACCTTCCTCCCAGTCCACGACCTCGAACCTTCCCCGCCTGTCCTGACTTCTGCCTGTCCACGACTAGATTTCATACGATTCGGTACCACGCTGCCCCCCGGCTGCCCCCGCAGAAGTCCGTAGGGGGGACGACCTGGTACCCTCACGCCGAGCAAGTCCATCCGCTTTGCGGGGGTTTTGGGAAAAACCGGGGGTCTTAGATTCTTTCCCCGGGTGGCTTAACTACCATCGTTGGGTTTTGGCCCGGAAGATCCACTCCCCCACCCCTTACAGTTGATCCAGCCTGGATCCCCCAAGGTGCCCCTGCCAGATCACGGATCTCACGATGTGTTGCCAGAAATCGCAACAAATCGCACAAACAAGGTCAGCATTTGGGGCCCAGCTCATCGCCATGAGCGTCGTTCTTGATCCCAGCAGCAGTCTCCCCCCCACCCGTGGCCCCGTCAAAATCGCATTTCCCTTTGGCCCCCCCCGTGGGACCCAAACTTGGCTCCCTTACCTCAGCTTGCCGGGATCCCAAGCTCTGCCGGGGTTTCGTTACTCAGTGTCAAGCCGGGGAGTGTTGGCGGATCATTTTTCCCTCGGAGAGGTCAAAAGGTGGCCCTTTTGTTGTGAGTCTACTTTCCGGGAAGGCCCGGGCTTGGGGCAACCCCCTCGGGGACGAGGCGACCTGTGACTGCGGACCACAGACCTTCCTCCAGGAAATTCCGCCCCGTCTTCGAGGACCCGGCACGCGCCTCCTCCCCGAGACCGCCCTTTTAGCCTCGTAGGGCGAGTTTCTGTGGGTGACTTGCGGTTCTTTTTGTCCCCGGGTTTCGGAGCTGCATGGAAAAAATGCTGCCCTCTGCGCTACCTTAAGAAGGGTCTGTCCCCAGGGAAAAAGCCTTTGGCAGAAAGGACCTCCCGTCCCCCCTAAACGAATTAATACATCTGTACTCGTATTGATGTAAGGTTCGGGGAGGCGGAGGAGCTTCGCCAAAAAAGAGACTTGCTGCCCTCGTCGGCGTTTCCACCTGGCTCCTGTGTTCCAGCATTTCCTATTCCACCTCTCAAACCTCAGAGGGGGAACCTTTGAAGGGGCCCGGGCTCCTTAACGGAGCAAGAACTGAACCCCCGTCGGGCAGAGAGCTATGCCTCTATGCGCCGCCGGCCACTTCCGCAAAAAACTGTCCCTTCGTCCTCAGGCCCGGGAAAAAAACTCTCCCCTGGGTGCCGGGGAGGGGCGGCCCTAGGGCGTTTTCCTCTCCACGTTGATGATGAAAGTAGAGGTGACTTTGATGTGGCCCCTTGTTCCGGAGTTCTGTTCGGGACTGGGATCTGCCGGGGAATTCATTTTTGCCTCGTTGGAAACCCCGGGGGGTCCGCTCCTGTGTCGGGGGGAAAAAAACCGCTGCTTATCCTTCGGTCAGTGGGGGACTCCTCACTGCCCCACCTTTCAAAACCCCGGGCCCGGTGACTCTCGTGTGGGGGCTCTGCAAAAAGGAAGTTTAGGTTCCCGTTCTGTCCCGGGCTTCCTGGCTACCCTCTTGGGGTTCCGGCTGAAAGGCCCCCCCTACGCTCGATTGGAAGAAAGGCGAAGTTGCTTTGGGGGACGGAATGCGAACCGCTGCTTGGAGGTACCACCCCCGTCCCTACACTTCCCCGCCCCCGCTTGTAAAAACCATTGCCGGGCCGGGCCGGGAGTCCGGATTTGGGGATGTATTTCTAGAAGGAGGCCGATTCGCTGCCACCAATGGCCTTAGACTGCCCATTGCCCCCTCCCAGAACCGTCCCCCGGGGGGGAGGGTCTACCCGCCCGTGCCGGGACTCAGGCCATGTCGGCCTACTTTTGGGAAAATCTGCAAAAGGATTCCCCGTAAGTCCTCCTCCCCAGCCGGAGCCAGGTTTTTCTTCGTGCAGAAAAAGGAGGGTTTCCCCCGTGTGATAGACTATAGGGGTCTAAAAAAGTCCCGTGAAAAACCGCTACCTCTCCCACTGATCTCGGAGTGTTTGACCGTCTAAAGGGGGCTGGGTTTTCCAAGTTGGATCTCGTGGGGCCTAAACCCCTTGAATTCGGAAGCGGAAAAAATGGAAAAAGGCATTAACACACGAGACGGACATTTCGAAAAATCTCGTGATGCTTTTGGGGCTATGCAAGCCCCCGGGGTTTTCCAGGGGTTTGTCAATGAGTGTTCCGGGGCCCGTGTAACCCGCGTCTTGTATACCCGGACGATATTTTGATTTTTTCCCCCGCATACGGCCCCCGGAGACAAGTTTGCCAAGTCCCGCGCGCTGCGGGACAACCCACTGTATGCAAATGGGAAGTGCGGTTCCCGGCCCAAACCTTCCTTCTGGGGTAATAGTCTTGATCGAGGTCTTAGATGGATCCCGCGAAAATTCAGGATCCAAAAGTGGCGCGCCTGTCGGGTCTCCGGGGATTAAGTTTTCTAGGATTCGCCAATACTCCCGGGAGTTTATTCCCACTTTCTACGGTGTGGTCCCATTTTGGTCTCCCCCGGAGAACACTAATCCTAGATGTGGTCCCCCTCTGCCGAGGGGCTTTCCCAATTAAAAGGGTTTCCTTTTCCTCCCCACCATTTTGGGGCCGTCGGATCCCGAGAGACCCTTCAGCCTGGAGCTTTTTGGGTAGATGCCCCTTCGTGGGCAGGGGCGGTCCTGACCCAGAAGGGCCCCAAAGGCAAAAAGTACATGCGGTTTTTTTTTTAAAACGTCTCTTTGGCGAACGAAAATTTGCCCTTGGAGTCGGGAGTGTTGGCCATTAAAAAAGGCCTGGGGGTGGGACTCTTTGGGGGAGCGAAACCTATTGACGTCTTTACAGACCTAAAAACTACAAAACCTACAGCGGCTCAGCGCTAAATCCCCGCCCGGCCGGTGGTCTCTTTTTTTTCTGTTTTGATTTTAAGACCATTTCGACCGGGGAGAAAAATTAAGGGTGCCCTCCCCGTTCTTCTGCGTTACCGGAGAGGAATGTGCCTCAGCATTCATCGCTCCTGAGATGGTCCAGTGGTCCGGGGATCTTGCAGGTTCTCCGGCAAACCTATGTGCGCCCCGCCTAGGAGGAGATTTGGGTGGGGGTGCTTTTTGGCCGGGCCCTCCCCGGGTAGAAAATCTATGCTCTCATCTCAGTCACTACTGGTGGCCAACCCTGCTCCAAAAACTCAAGGACTTTTTCTTTCCTGCCCACATGTGCCCCCAAAAAAGGGTTCCTCGCCATAGGGCCCCTGGGCTTTAGTCCCCCTTGCCGTTCCAGAATCTCCCGGTCAACATAGGCTTTGGCTTTTCACGGCCTCCCTCCTTCGTCGGGAAACTCGGGATCTGGGTTGTCATGACCCCATTTTCTAAAAAAGTTTCCCCCTTTGTGCCCCTTCCTGGTCTCCCCTTTTGCTCCCCAATTTGGGAGGAATCTTCCCCATCACTCTTTCGTTTACATGGCTTACCTTACCACTAGTTTTCCCCAGGAGGCGTAGTTTGTCTCCAATTCTGGTGCTCTGTGTTCCCGGTTGCAATCAAGCTGGATTTTTCTTTCCCCATATCTCCCCAGCGAATGGCAGGTGGGAGGGTAAACCAATTTTTGGGAATATTACGGACTTTTTGTGGCGACAGGACAACTGGTCCGGTTGAACCTTTGGGAGGTTCTCTTTAATCATGGGACTCCGACTCTTGGGCCCTTCTCCTTTCCTGGTGGTCTATGGCCGTCACCCAGCCCCCCCCCTTCCCTGGCTTTTCCTCCGAGTCCCCGCCGGGACAATCAGGTTAGGATTCAAGACCCTTTGGGAAAAGGGGCCCACAAGCCTACTCCAGGGTTTGCCCGTATGAAAACCAGGTGACAAAAGGGGGGACCCTTCCCCTACGTTCCTCCCAGGGATAGGGGTGCTTGTTTTTAGGTACATACGCCTCAAGATCCCCCGTTTTTTAAAAAAGGGTCCGCGTTTTTGGGACCCTTCAGAATTCTGCGACAACTGAACCCCGGGTTCCCATAAAATTGTCGCCTCCCTTCTCCCGGGGCCCAACGCCTTTCATTTTTTCCCCCCTGAAGCCTTGGGCCCGAACGGTTTCCAGGGGCGCTGCTAATCCGGTATCTTTGAAGTGAAGGAATCCTGGACTGAAAATGTCAGGGGAAACGTTATTCTTGTTGTTGGAGGGGCTTCGGCCCGAAGAGGGTCCTGGGGGAACCCGAGGTCCCTATCCTGAATCCAGGACTTTTCCCTAAGTTCCTTTAGCCTAAAAGAGGGGGACCCAAGGGGGGGGGGAAAAAGAAAATTCACGGCACCCCCCGCCCCCCGGCCGCGGGCCCGGGGCGCACCCGTGCCCCCTCCCCGGGGCCCCCCCCGGGGTGGGTGCCCCCGCTGGGCGGGAGAGCCGGGGGTCGCGCGCGGGGAATCACCTGACCCCGTCCGTGCCGTCCGCGTCCCCCTGAAGGCCCAGGCGCCGTGCCTGTTCTAAGGCGCGCGCTCGTTCTCGAGGATTTAAAAGGGCCGCGCCCCGTTAATTGGCAAAAGCCAGGCGCTTCCCCCACTTAAGGTGCCAAAACATCCCCTTGTGGTCTTGTTTCCTGGCCTTTTGCTAAAGCGTTCCCCAAAGTGTATTCTCGCCTTTCCCTGTACCGACTCTTGTAGTTTTCGATCCCACCTTGCCCCCTGCCCCGACCTTTTGCCGTCCACGCCCCGAACCCTTGCCGCCTTCCTGCCTTCTGCCTGCCCCGCTCGTTCCGATACGATTCGGTACCCCGCTGCACCTTTGGTGCCCGCAAGCAAAATCCGTCAGGGGGGGCGCCGGGTTTGCCTCACGCCGCGGTCCTTCCCCCTTTGGGCGGGTCTGGTGAAAAAGGGGGTTTTTGATTCCCTTCCCTGGGTGGCTTAGCTACCCTCGCTTGCGGTTTGGGCCCGGGGGATCCCCTCCCCGCCCTCACAATTTGTTTGATGTATATTTTTTCCATTGTCATAATCCATGTGCTTGTTTTCTGGGGTTGTGGGGGAGGTTGTCTTAATTTTAATTTTAAATTTTGCCTAAGTTTTTTTTTTTCCCCACCTCTGTGTAATGGCTGCCAAAAAAATCCCACTTGAATAAGCATGAGAATTGATCATGGTCATTTTAAAAAGCCTTCTATGTGGTCGGGGTGGAAGCCCCCCCCTTGACTGGGACCTTCCCCAAAACCCCCTTTGGCCAATGGCACTCTGGTGCCCTGCAGAACATGATACATCACACACAATACTTTTATAGACAAAACAATTTAGCAAATAAGAATGTATGTTAACTAATCCTCATATTTAATTTTTTCCCAGTATGTCATTTTTTTCGCCAAAATAGGGGAGAGAGGGTGTCAGTATTTTGTGTTGGAACCTAAAAGTGTGGGCAGCCCGTCAATAAATAGTGGTGGCAAAATAGGCTTTTGGACAGCTAGGTGCACTACATGTTCTGTACTAATGGCACCCTCTGTATGTTTTATCTATATGAAAATTTAATACCGAAAACCACCCCCCTCATGCTAGAGATGTGTGGAATGGTTGTCTTATTGGTTTTTTTGATTTGTGCGTTTCCTAATATTATACGTGGTTTTTTGTATGGTGTGAATTGGTACTTTTTAAATTGTGCGGTTTTTTTTTTATTTAAAAATTGCCCCCCTAGTGGATGATTTGTGGCTACTATTGATTATTACACCTGTTTTTTTTTCCCAAAGTAGCCGGGGGCTTGTGTTGCCCCCTACTGGGTTCAGTCTATAATCTAGCCATTGAGCTGTATGCATGGCTTTGTTGTGTTTTTGAGTAAATTATGTCCCATTTTTCTGTGAATTTTTTTGTAAATAGTCTTGCAGTTACTAGATAATACAAGAAGCAAATACAATTCATATCACCATCGTACTGCTACAAAACAAATCCAACAATACTACATTACCAATAACAGTACCACAAAATGATTTGATTATACCATCAGAACAGGACCACATATTACTGCTAAATAGTAACTAAATAATGCCATTATACTATTGCTGAATAAAGATCAGTATACAAAGACCAATGGTACCGTCATACAGAGACCATATAGTGGTACTGTCACAGTGGACTGTGTCATGTTGTTGTAAACATATGATATAAAATCACATGTTCTTGTAAAAACATGATATAAAATAACATAAATGCTGTAAAACAATAAATAAAGTGCACTTTCTACGATATTTCTAATACCCTCAGCACGAGTGCCAGAGTTTTTCCAGTTTTGCCTACTACGTTGTTGGGATACTTACAGCTGGATATCCATCTCTGTCGAGTACCGTGTATTGAAGGAGTTTATGCGGACTTCACATCATCACAGTTTCCTGGTGAGCGTTCACCTGTTTCCTCTTTATTTTGCTAACTACTTTCAGGCTCCATATCTCACCATCCACTAAAGCTTTGAACATAAGGCTACCATCATTTTGTAGACAACCATCTTGGCTCTCATACATAACTTTGACCTGCACCTACTTGGCTTCTGCTTAGTTCTGCAGATTCTTGTCATGTAACTGCATTGTTACTGTTTTGCTCCTGGTTGTGGGACAATCTTTTTCTTCTTCTGTACTACAAATTACAACCTGTTCTCACATTTTCTAATAGCTCAGTGTGCTACTAGGTTGATTCCCAGGTCACTGTTTAGAATCAAGGAGCAGCCTTGAAGAAGAAGGTTACCCAATAAATGAGAAGCAGCATCATCCAGCTCATTGATAGTGTCTCTTGGCCAAGAAAACTGCCAAACTGCATCATGTGAGGCCATGACAGCTGGAAGAATATGAAACAAAGTCTGTCCAGGCAAAATATCAGAGTCAACAAGTTGGCTCATTGCAAGGTCTATCAGTTCTAGCAGTACAAACACAGCAGTGGAGGTGGCTCATAGGCTTCATAATAATGAGATCACAGACATCCAAGCAAGCCCTGGGCAATGCACATTATACAAGTCTGGAATTTTGAGTGATGAGGTGAAAATCAATAGACCGGGATCCGATGGATGCAAATGGGTCTGAAAGAATCCAGGGAAAAGGGGACTAACATATTGACAAATTGAAGGCGTTGTCAAGTTCGGTGGAGAAAGCCTGATGATATGGGGTTGTTTCACAGCCAAAGGTGTTGAATACGTGACCAGGATCGATGGTAATCTCAATGCTGAGCTATATGTCCTACAAGATGAGTTACTTTGTACACCCGAGAACTTTGGGTATTAAAAGGACGACATAGTGTTCTAGGTGGACAACTACCCGAAGCGTATGTCAGCATTGGTGAAAAAGTGGTTCAATGAGAATGAAGTAGAGTTGCTGAATTGGCCCCTGCAGTCATCAGGCCTCAACCCAATCGAATACTAGGGTTTTTTTTTTTTTTCATAAATATACTCTTACCATACAGGAACAATGTGCATTAAAATCATTACGAGAAAATAATAGAATTGTTGTCCGCCAAGCCAACAAGGGCGGTGCAGTGGTTATTTTAGATTGTGGCTTGTATGAGAGGGAAGTCATGTCTATGCTTGATGATGCCAACTGTTACCTGCCGTAAGGATCCAACACATGATAGTTAGAAAGATTTGAAATTTATACTAAAAAAAAGGTATTAACATGGGAGTTCTATAGGAAAGTTTTGCAGAGAAATTGAATAATACACATCCCATTATGCCAATCCTACATGCTTTACCAAAAATACATAAACATACTTTTCCACCTGCGTTTCGGCCCATCGTCTCAGGCATTGGTTCTCTTTTTAACTGTATATTTTTATTATGAAGACATTTTCAGTAAAAACATTGGAGCCAATTGGCAAAATGTGAGTCAAACATAGAAGAAGAAACAATTCGCATAGTAAAGTACTTCCTGAGAAAGTGAGGTAGAGCCGCATTTCAGTATCGAAATTTCCTAGCAATTACTACAAAGCAATATGACATCCCGAGATCGGCACTCGTCACGAAATCACAGTCATCAGGAAGGTCTAACTTGAATGTATATGACAAAGACAAGAGTACAAAAGGGAGAGACAAACGAGGGGTAGGTGAAGGGGAAGAAGGTAGGGGAGGGAAAAAAGGCCTGGTGTAGCCAACAATTTTCCATTTACAGAGCTTGGGCCGCAGTGTAAATATCCCACATCGACCACACTTTATCAAAGAGATCCCACCTTCTTGTTTAGGGTGGCTGACAGATATTCCATTCGCCTCACCTCCCTGATCCATTGGTAAAGGTCCAGTCGGGGGGGGAAAGGGTCTTTTCCAAAACCCAAAAATCAGACACCTAGACGTGAGGACATGCCTATCAGACTTTTTGGGGGTTTTGGGACAGCTCATCCCGGCCTAATTAAGCAAGGATGAGTGGGTCCAGGGTATCAGCACACCCAGTAATGGGAAAGAAAGTCCACATCTGGGCCCAAAACCCCCCAATAGGACAATCCCAAAAAATATGCGGGAGGTCCGTTTGCTTGCCCCCGCGCCACCAAAGTCGGGAAATTGCGGGTTCCTTTGCGGGGGAGGTCCGGGGTGTGGTACAGAAAAAAAAATTTGATATAAATTTTCCCTTTGGGGAATGCGGGGGGGACTTGCCGCGCCCCCAGCGGCCTGCCGGGTCGAATAGGGGAAAGCCCTGCCCAAGTAGGACTCCCATTTTGTCATATATTTGGGGGCCCTCCCTGTGGGGGACCGGGTTTTGTGGGTTGGAAAATTGCAGGATGACCCCCTTAGTGGTCACTCCGGCCTTGATCATCTCAAATTGAGTGGGGGAGCAACCAATTTTCCGTAGTAGAAGAAAGCGGTAGTAATTTGGAGATGTAAAAAATTGGCTGTAGGGGGGTTTTTTTACTTGGGGGTAGGGAACGGGATCAATTTCCTATCCTGCCCCCCTGTGTATCGGAACCTGAATAAAACATGCCCTCCATGGGCACGAAAATACCCCCACGAGCTCCCCGGCAGGAGGGGGGGCACAAAAAAGAGGTCAAACGGCGGGCCTTTGGGGCAATGGGGACCTTGATTGGCAGATTTCCATATCTGTAGTGTGATCTGATGGGGGCCCAGTAATGATTGTGTTGGGGGGGGCGAGAGTGCCAAAGAAAAGCGTTTGGGTGTGGGGGGCAGCCATATTTTTTTTAACCCTACCCATTTTGAGGAACTCTCACGAGACCGGCAGGGCACGTCTTAGATGGGCAGCGAAATAATAGAGCAAATTGTTAGGCACCGCTAAGCCCCCTTTCTGTTTGCTAGCCATTAGCACTTCCTTCGATACTGGGTGGCGCCCCTGTGCCCATATGAAGTTTAATATTGCGGATTGCAGTGATTTCAATTCTTTCAGGGGGACCGCCACTGGAAAGGTCTCGAATAGGTGCAAGAGTTTGGGCAAAATGCTCATCTTGACCGAGTTGATTATGCCAAAGAATGATATCGGCAGTGAGTTCCATTTCAGTAGCAGGCCCCTCAGTTCCCTAAAAAGTGGGGGAAAATTAGTTTTGTATAGTGTCTCGTATCTATTTGTAATTTGGGTTCCCAAGTATTTAAGCGAGTGTTCCCTCCATTTATATGAATAGTTACTTTTGAGGGAATCAGATACTTCAGGCGGTAGGTTTACGGGAAGGGCCTCTGATTTAGTGGCGTTAAATTTATATCCCGATAATTTTCCAAACGTGTTTAGAAGGGAGTGAAGAGTGGGAAGAGTAGTATGTGGCGCGGTCAGAGTCAAGATGATGTCGTCCGCAAACAAGGAGAGTTTAAACTCCTTATCCCTAACTTTGATTCCTCTTATGTCCGGGTTAGCCCTGATTGCAGCCGCGAGAGGCTCTATACATAGAGCAAAAAGGAGGGGGGACAAAGGGCACCCCTGTCATGTGCCGTTCTGTATTCGAAACCTCTCGGAGATGCAAAAAGGTAGCTTGATGGATGCAGACGGTGAAGTGTAAAGACCCCCGAAAAGCCTCGCGAGGACAAGGTCTCAAACATGAAGGGCCAGCCTAGCCTATCAAAGGCCTTTTCCGCATCAAGGCTAAGGATCAGGTATTGTTGATTTTGTGAGTTGGCAACCTCTATTAGGTCAATTGTCCATCTTGTGTTATCCCCTCCTTGCCTAGATGGGACAAACCCTACCTGATCTCTATTGATGAGCCGGGGAAGCCAGTGATTCAGTCTATTAGCTAAAATTTTGGTGTAGATTTTTAGGTCCGAGTTGAGAAGCACAATAGGGCGATAACTAGCGCTATCCGCTGGGTCCCTTCCGGGTTTGTGGATGAGGGTAATGTGGGAGAGGGTCATCAACTCCGGGAGAGGAGAGCCCTTCAGGAAGGAATTAAATAGTTGGAGCATATGGGGGACAAGAGTGTCGGAGAACACCTTATAATATAAATATGGGAGACCATCCGGTCCTGGGGCCTTTCCCGAGGGGAGCTGTTTGAGAACATCTATAATTTCCTCTGGCTCGATAGGGGCATTAAGGGTGGCATGTGCTTTAGGTGGGAGGGGGGTGAGGGGGCACGCCTGCAAGAAATCCCTAATTTGCTTCAGGGCCTCATGTTCATTTTGCGGTAGGTTGAAGGGAGGGAATACAGTTTTAGAAAAATAATCCAGGAAGATGTCAGCCATTGCCTTGGATCGTTACCGTCGCCCTCGTCCGGAGTCATCTTTTTTTTTTTTTTTTTTTTTGTTTTTTTTGTTTTTTTTTTTCTTTTTGTGTTTCCCCTTTTTTTTTTTTTTTTTTGGTTTGTCCTTTTTTTTTTTTTTTTTTTTGTTTTTCTTTTTTTTTTTTTTTTTTTTTTTTTTTTTTTTTTTTTTATTTGTGCCGGGGTTTTTTTTTTTTTTTTTTTTGGGGGGTTTTTTTTTCCCCTTTTTTTCCCCCTTCCCCTTTTGGGGGGGGAAAGGGGCCCTTGGTTTGAGGAACATCTTTTAATTTCCTCGGGCCATAGGGCTTTAAAGGGGTGGCAATGTGCTTTATTTTGGGAGGGGGTGGGGGGGCCCACGCCTGCAAGAAATCCCAATTTGCTTCAGGCCTCATTTCTTTTTTTGCGGTAGGTCTAAAGGGAGGGAAAACAGTTTGGGAAAAATAACCCAAAAAAAGGGGATTTTCACCATTGCCTTTGGGACGTACCGCAGCCCCCACTGTCCGGTCACGAGGGGCAGTTTGGAAATGGGAATTTTCACTAATCTCTCTTTGAGCTTCCTGGCCAAATCTTTGGGGTCCTTTAATTGCCAAAATTTTTGAACCCGGCGCCTCGAGTACACAAAAAAAGCCTTTCCCCCGGTGTGTAGCTATGTCTTTGGGTCCTGCCAGGTTGTAAAAATGCGACAAAAAATCTTTCACCTGGGGCGAAGTCATTCTCCTAAAGGCCCTTGGGAGAGCGCGGGGGATTCAAAGCCCCCCTCTTTGCTGTTTTTTTTAAGCCTAGACCCAATGCGATGCAGTGGCCCCCAGAATACCGTTTTAAAGAGCCCCCCAAAAGCGAAAGAGGGGGGATACCAGGGCCCAAAATTAATCTCAAAGTAGGACGAATTGCGTTTTGGGGTTTTTTGCCAAAGAAACCCAGATTTTTAAACCAAAGTTTCCCTTTAAAAGGGAAAACCTTCACATAGGTTACCCCCCTTTGCGAGGGCAAAACAACTAGTGTAAAACCGCTTTTTCCCACGCGTGCCCCCTTTTTTTTTAAAGGGCTGATTTTTTAGAGAAATTTACCCCCAAATCTTACACAGAGTGGGTTTTTAGCTCCCGCCCCCCAAAAGGGCCCAAACCCCCCCCCACTAAATTTAAATTCCCCGGGTTTCCCAACCTATTAAAAGAAAAGGGTTTTTTGTCAGTTGAGGGGGGCGGGGCAACCTCAGGGGGGCGGGTATAAAAAAACTGACCCCCCGGGGAATGACTCTTCGAATGCTCTTCGGTTTGAAAACTCCCAAAATTTGAGCAAAAAATACACGAAAAACACAGAAACTTACAAAAAAAAAGGGGACACGGGCGCTGGAAAAAAACAGGTCTGACACTACCTTGTTCGCCCTCAGAAGGAGGAAAAATTTTAGTGACAGGTTCCCCTTTAAAGGGTTCCCCAAGGGGCATGAAGGGCCACGGGTTTTCTTGAAAGTAAAATTTACCATGACTGGGGCAAAAATCCGCCCAAAGGTGATCGGTTTAAAATGATAGAGCCTTTCACCAACAAAAGGGAATAAAATTTTTTACCGAAAAAAAAATCCAGCCCCTAGAAAAAATTTAAAATCCCGGGATTGGAGTAAAAAGTGGAACCCCCTTTCCCTGGGTGGGAAATTTCCCCATAATCAAAAAGAAATGGGGCTTGATCGCTTTTGGGGAAAAGCCCTTGATTGTCTGCTCTTTGGGGTTTTTGGGCCTCTCTTCAGGGGGGCCCTATCCCTCGTTTCCGAAAACAAAAATGGAAATCCCCTCCTAAAAGAATTGGGGGATGGGGGGAGCTTAGAGAGTTTGGGGAGACCTGTTTGAGGAAGGGAATCCCGCGAGGTGTTAGGTTTCAAAACAATTTTAAAAAAACCAAAACTTCTATTTTTAAAACCCTAAGGGGCCTGAGGTTTAAAGTAGCGGCCTGCGGGTCAATTTGGGACGATGGGCCTTTTTAAGGGGAAGAATTGGGCCCCTAATTGGCCAAAAACCAGCTTTTTTTTTTTGCTCATTAGATGCGAAAGGCCTCCCATAGAGCGCCCCCGCAAAAACAAAAATCCGGGGATTTTTAATTGGGGGCTCCGTAAGAAGACAATGTCTGCTCTGAAACTCCCACACCCCGGGGGCAAACCAAACCTTTTTTCACAAAATAGTTCAAAAACCCCTTTTTGGACCGGGGGGCTGGGGCCCCCCAGGGAAATATCTCGGGGGCCCCCCCAAAGGGACATTAAAATATTAAACCGGCCTCCCAGACCAAAAAAGCGCCCCCTTTTTTTCCACATAATACAGTGTGCAAAAAAGAACTGGGATTTTGAATACAATGTTTGTTTTTCACATTTTCATTTTAACTATCAAAGAACAGGGCTAATTTGCTCCATCCCCTATCCCCCCTAACCCCCCAAACAATATCCCCCTCCCCCCCACCAAAAATAACCCCCCCTTTTCCCCCCATACAATATCCCCCCCCCACCCACAAACAAAATCCCCCACCACCCACAAACAAAATCCCCCTTTCCCCCCGCATAAAAATAACCCCCTCCCCCCCCATACAAAAACCCCCCCACCCACATACCCAAATCCCCCTCCCCTCCACAAACAATAACCCCCGCCCCCGTTTTCCCTTGGCACGCACCCACCACCTTAAAAAAATAAACCCACAAGAAAAAAAAAATTTTGACCCAAACACAGGGTCAGGGGTTCCCTCACTCAAAGGGGCCCCGTTTACCAACCGGGTATTCTGCCGCGAAAAAGGGGCCGTACTGCGCGCCCCGGAAATTTCGCCATACGGCGCCAATCCGCGCAGCAATTACGGGGAATCCCCTGCTCCATTAGGAAAAGTGGAATCCCCTCGGGTCCTCCTGCCCCGGCGAATCCGCCGCGGGGGGGAAAGTGACATGCAAATTATTTCCCGGCCCATACCCCGTAAACAAACATTGTCCAAAGGGGCCCCGGGGGGGGCGGTGCCCCCCCACGCCCGGCCCCGGCCCCCCGGGCCCGCCCCTTATTCCCCAACGGATTTGTGCGCTCAAAACGGGGCACAAATCCCTCGGGAAAAAGCCGGTGAACGGGCCTTTACAATCAGGGACACATGTGCCTGGCCCCCCTAAAACCCGCGCCAAAATAACTTACAACATATAAGACCCCCATTACGGTCAACAAACCCCTTTTGGGAATAACCCCACCAACAAAACCCCCCAAAAAAAAGACCACAGAGGTCAAACACCAGCTCAGGTATAACCTACAACACCACCATATAGAAAGCACAAAAGTTTTGGGCCCAAAAACCACTTTAGGGATAACCTACAACACCGCCCAAAATAGAACCCCATAGAGGCAGACACCTGCTAAGGTCACCATCACATTACAATTTAAAAAAAAACCCTTTATTCAGGGACTCACCCCGAGCTCTTAAATCTTTTCTTCCTCATGAGTCGCCCCCAAATTTCCCCCCTTTTTTCTGCCCCCGTTCCAACCCCCCATGATGACTTGTCCCGGCAAAAACTCATCCCGGGAGAAAATTTCACAAAAAACTTAGAATCCTCAATTTTTCCCGCATTTCTTTAACCTATTCCCCCCCTCTTTACAAACTACCCCCGGGTGAGAGAAACGGGGACAAGCCAGTATCCTAAAGGGGTTGGGGGGAGGGGGGGAGAGGACCCAAAAAAAAAAGGGAACTAGATAGGGCCCATTTAGGTAGGAGACCCCCGCTGGAAAAGTTACTAGGAAAAGCCCCAGGGATTTGGGGGTTGGGGGGGGTTTTTTTTTTTTTAATTTAAATTGGGGGATAAATAGCCCCCAGGGAGATAAGCAAGGCCCCCGTTTTTCAAGTTTATAGGCTACATTAGGTTTTTGGTGGGGCCCCATTTTAGTTTTGGGGTTTTAGGGAGGTTTTTGGTGAGCCCAAATTTGTTAGGGTGTAGGTAGGTGGTTTCCCCCCGTAAGGTTTAAACCCGTAAGGGAGTTGGTTCCCCCCTTTTTAAAAAGGGTGCAAAAACAGTTTAGGGGCCCCCTATAGGGAACTAACAGGGAGTTAGGGGTCCCCCTTTAGGGACTTTTAAAAGACGTTAGGGGTTTCCCTTTTGGGGTTTTACAAACAGGGTTTGGGGTCTCCTTTAAATAGTCTACGGATTAAGGGGGCCCCTTTTGGGAGTGGCAGGGGAAATAAAGGGGCCCCCCCCTTTAAAAACTACTGTGTAAGGTTTTCAAGCCCCCTTAAGGGTTTTTGGAACCAGGGCCCCCCTTGTATTTAGGGCCCCCTGTGGTACCAGAACCCCCCTTTTAGTCAGGGCCCCCCGTGGTTTGTCTGGACCCCCTTGAATCAAAGGGGCCCCCCCATAGGGAGCTGGGGCCCCCATTTTTGGTAGTCCCGGGCCCCCCGTAGGTAACAGGGCCCCCCCCAGATTTTTTTAGAGCTCCCCTTTAGGGGAGCCAGGCCCCCCCCTTTTAAATCAGGGCCCCCCTTGGGGAGGGCCCGGCCCCCCAATGGGAAAGGGAGCCAAGGGGGTCCCCATGTAGGTACCAAGGGGGCCCCCCCTGTAGGTGGGCCAGGGGCCCCCCCTAGGTAGCCAGGCCCCCCCTAGTACCAGGGCCCCCCCCCAGTAGCCAGGGGCCCCCCTTGTAGCCCAAAAACACCCCCTAGTAAACCAGGCCCCCCCCCTTGGGAGTCAGGGCCCCCCCCCCTTTTAGTCCCCGAGGGCCCCCCCATACGTGTCCCCCCCAGTAGCCAGAGGCCCCCCCCCAGGGCCAACCCCCCCCCCCCCCCCCCCCCCCCCCCCGGCCCCCCCCCCCCCCCCTTTTTAGCCATTTTTCCCCCCCCATAGCCAGCACCCCCCCCATTAGCCAGGGGCCCCCCCTTTTTAGCCCGTTCCCCCCCATTAGCCAGAGCCCCCCTTAGCCAGGGCCCCCCCCTTAAGGGCCAAAAAAAAAAACCCCCCGCCCAAAAAAAAAAGCCAGTTGGCCCCCCCCTTAACCCCCCCGTTTCCCCCTAGTTAGGCCCCCCCCCCCCCCCGGGGGTCCCCCCCCCCCCTTGCCATTGTTCCCCCCCCAAATTTAGCCCCCCAAAAGGGGGCCCCCTTTGCCAGTGTCCCCCTTCCCCCCCTTAAGGGCCCCCGGGCCAACCCCCCCCCCCCCCCCCCCCCCCCTTACCCGTGTCCCGCCCATAGCAGGGGGCCCGGCCCCCCTTTAGCCAGTGTTCTCCCTAGTAGCCCAGCCCCCCCCCCCCCTTTGCCCCGTGTTCCCCCCCCAAAATAGCCAGGGCCCCCCTTTCATCCAGGGCCCCCCCTTTAAAAAACCCATCCCCCCCCTATACCCGACCCCCCTTAAACCATTTTCCCCCCCCCCCTAGAACCAGGGCCCCCCTTTTGCCAGTGGGCCCCCCAAAGTAAACCAGGGCCCCCCTTAGCCAGTGTCCCCCCCCCCCATTTGTAGCCAAGCCCCCCTTGCCCCGGTCCCCCCCTAGTACCAGAAACCCCCCCCACCGTGTCCCCCCCCTATAACCCAGGGGCCCCCCCTTTGCCCGTGCCCCCCCCTAAATAACCGAGCCCCCCTTAGCCAGTGTCCCCCCCCCCAAAGTAGCCAAGCCCCCCTTAGAGGGCCCTCGTCCCCCCCCCCCTAGTAGCCAAGCCCCCCCCTTTCCCCTGCCCCCCCCATAGTAGCCAGGGCCCCCCTTTAGCCAGTGCCCCCCCCCAAAGTAGCCAGGGCCCCCCTTAAACCAGTGTCCCCCCATATTAAACCAGGCCCCCCTTAGCCCCGTGTCCCCCCCCCCCATAGTAGCCGGGGGCCCCCCTTTCCCTAAACCCCCCCTAGTAAACCAAGCCCCCCCCAGCCTTTTTCCCCCCCCATAGTAGCCCCGAGCCCCCCTTAGCCATGGCCCCCATAGTAAACCAGGGCCCCCCTTAGCCGTTTTTCCCCTCATAGTAGCCCAGGGGCCCCCCCAAACCATTGGGCCCCCCGGAAAAAACCTGGGGCCCCCCTTAGCCAGTTCCCCCCCATAGAAAAAGGGCCCCCCTTAGCCATTTCCCCCCCATAGTAACCAGGGGCCCCCCTTAGCCAGTTCCCCCCCAAAAGTACCAAGCCCCCCTAAAACCAGTTTTCCCCCTCCCTAGTACCAGGGGCCCCCCTTAACCAGTTTCCCCCCTAGTGCCAGGGCCCCCCCCTTTGCCAGTGTCCCCCCTATTAAACAAGGCCCCCCCCAGCCCCCTTTTCCCCCCATAGTCCCCGACCCCCCTGTAGGGAGTTTTAAAAAAAAAAAACAAAAAAAAAAAAACAATCAAACACTTACCTTTTTTTCCCCCTCCGGCTTTCCCCTCCGGGACAATTCCCCGGGCCGCTCCGGCTCCGGGCCCGGGTTTCCCTACCTTTCCACCCTGCAAAAGGCGGGGGGGTGGAAATGACCGCCCCCCCCCCGGGGCCAAAGTCATCAGTAGGGGGCCCGGCGCCCGCAGGGGTGAAGGGGCCCAACACCTTCAGCCTGCCAGGAGATCAGGGGGCGCAGCGCTAGTGGCGCTGGGGCTCCGCTGACCCCCGCGGCCCCCCCGGGACCGGGGGCATTATCCCCCCCAAAATCCCGGGGCTGTCCCTTTGGGGGCTCGGACGCCCGGGGCCCGGGGGTTCCCGTGACCGGGCGCCCCGGGGCGGGCCCCGGGGGGGCGACGGCACGCCTCCGGGGCCCGCAGCGGGGGTTTGGGGCCCACCGGGGGATTCCCCGGTCCCCCGGCGGCCCAGTCCGAGCCTGGTTCAACCCCTTAACATTTAGTGTCATACATCGAACCATAACCGCTATCTAAAAATGACAACCCTTTATATAGCAATATGGAAAAAAGAGATGCCAAGAGTTTCAGAAGCTGGCCAGTGGAGGGAGGGGAGGGGAGAGAGACTTGGGGCGGTGCAGGAAGAACACTAAAGAGAGATACAGAAGGAAGGGTAAAGACTCGGACACTGCAAGTACAAATAGGACAAGACAACAAAGGCAGAAAAATAAACCAAGAAACCAGTAACTAGACTGGGGAATTAAACAACCAGAAGGCTACTAAGCTCAGCAGGAGGGGGAAAAGGTTCCCCAAACGCGTGACGTCTCTGGTCTGCGAGGACCGGAGGTAAAAAAAAAAACACAACAAAAGGGAAAAAACCCCTTGGGGAACCTCCCCACCAGACCTAGAAGAAGTGTCCACAGGAGAGTTGCCCCCCCCCCTCCGTACAGGTGCGGTATACTTGCGCCTCCTAGCGGCGCAGTCTAGAGGGGCCGCGCTGGTGGCTAAACCACAGCCCAGGAAATGTAGAAAACGAAAAAAAACACTAAATCCTCAAAGTAGGAGCGATTCACGTCGGACCGCTGTCGAAATCCAGAGCCACCATAGGGGTAAGGCAGCTTGATAGGCAAGATTTTTAGACATTGCATCGAGGTAAGTCCCATTTAAGTGTGGGGGGCTACGAATAGCTTTATGAGCCGGAGGGGAGCCCGTTGGGTAGTGTCCTTTGGTGGAAGACACAGGATGCCACAACGGTGGGGGGGGGGGGGGGGGTGGCATGAGGGCAGCCAGTTCCCAATTTTCTATCTCCGGAGTAGAGATCTGCAGCGTCTTGCAGAAACCGGCAAGATCCTGCGGCGTTTTCAGAGTGGCCGTGCGCCCCTCCTCACGTGCACTTAGCGCAAAGGGGAAAAGCCACCTATAAGGTATGCTTCTCTCCCGAAGAATAGCAAGAAGCGGCTGAAGATGACGACGTTTTTGTAGGGTGTGCCAGGATAAGTCCTGAAAAAGCTGAATGTTCGACCCCTGGAATTTAATCTGGCGCATTCCCCTAGCCTTTTCCATAACTGCTTCTTTTTCTTTGTAGTCATGGAAGCAGCAAATAATATCCCTCGGGAGGGATGAGGTGGATTTGGGCCTAAGCGCTCTATGGGCCCTGTCAAGCTGATAAGACCGGGGAGGAGAACACTCCATAATCTGATTAAAGATAGCATCCAGGACTGACTGCACATTCTCTTCTCCCTGAGCCTCAGGAACACCTCTGACCCTTATATTGCTTCTGCGCCCCCGATTGTCGAGGTCCTCTAAATGGCGGGCCATGCATGGCGGGGTGCAGTTGTTCCATATATTTGCAGAAATTGTCATGGTCTTCCTCTACCATCTCAACTCTGGAAGCAATTTGTTTAATGTCCTGTCTGATGCTGGAGATCTCATCCCTACAGGCCTGCTTGATTTCTGATGTCATAACTTGCCAGTCTTCCCTGGTGGGAAATTGCTGTGTGAGCTCAGACCCATGAGAATCAACTGCCCTGCATGGGCCAGGAGAAGCAGAGGGGCACAAAGGGGAGTCCTGCCACGATGGGGCTGAATTGTCCAAGTCTCTGGCCGGGGATGGGAACGCAGGCCCAGAGTCCAGGCTATCTTGCCCTGCATAGGTCGTGCCCAAGGGGGGTGCATTTATGATTTGGTGGTTGGAGTGCCTGCCCTGGAGCTGCGAGGGCGATTTAGCAGCCATGGTGCTGTACAGTGGTTGGGGAGATGAGGGTTCGTACGGGGATCGTGGGTCTGCAGCCAAGGGGGACGGGAGGGGGAGTCCGCTGCGGCCTGTACCTGCTCCGCCGCTGTGAACTCTGCCAGCTCTGGATGGATGTCCACCCACATCTGGGCCGCCCTCAGGGCTCTGGTGACGGGTCGTGCCGGCGTTTCTCCACTCTCCTCTGCAGTCGGTGCGCCGCAGCTCCGCTCTGATGAGGTAAGTGCAGAACTCAGTAAGGCGCCGCTAGGCCTGGACGCACTGGATGTGCTGAGCCGCGAAGGAGGAAGGTGTCCAGCGAAGTCCGCGGCACGGCGGGTGCCGGAGGCCTCCCCAAACTTTTCTCCTGGTGCTGGGGCTTTCGTCTACCCATTTAGGACGCTTATCACGGCCAGGCGTGCTGTTTTCAGAGGTCCGGTGCGGGAGCTCCTCTAGCACACGACCGTCTACATCGACTTCCGGTACCGTCCCCCCGGCATTGGTTCTCTTAATGAGGGCCTGGGACGATGGGTCGATATGCAGCTTCAGCTGTTGGTCACCAGTCTGCCGGGTTTCCTGAGAGATACTAAATAGCTGGTGTATACTTTGAAGGGAGAGACATGGCCGGAGGGGAGGACCTGGCTGTCTTGTGATGTAGAGGGGTTATACCTGTGCATCCCACACGGCCAGGCCCTCCTGGTCCTGTGTGTTATTTTGCATAGATATAGTGGTTACTCTGAGTCTAGGCAGAGTTTCATTGTGTTGGTGGTTGAATATCTTCTTGCACACAATTTTTTCATGTTTAATAAACATTTTTTCAGACAGATTTCTGGAGCGTCCATGGGTGCACGTTTCTCTCCTTCCTTGGCCAATATATATATGGCGGCATGGGAGGAGAGATATTTGCTTTGTTCAGACCATCCATTCACACATTGTATCAAACGATATCTTAGATACATAGATGACCTGGCATTCATTTGGGTCGGAGAAATACATCTGATAAAAGATTTTATGGAATACATTAATCATAACCATATGGGTCTAAAATTCACTTTTGAACATCAAGCACATTCTATCAACTATCTGGATATTACTTTGATGATAGGTGCCAATAACGTGATCGAAGTTAAACCCTATCATAAACCAATGTGTAGGAATACCCTATTAAGAGCAGATTCTTGCCATCCGTCACATGTCTTGAACAATATCCCCTTTGGAGAAATGACAAGAATCAAATATAATTGTACCAGAGTGGAGGAGTTCCATGTACAACAAGAAACAGTGTGTGCCAGGGTGAGGGAGAGCGGTTATCCCCTAAAAACCTTAAAAAGTGCCAAACGTAGATTGGAAAGATCAGAAAGATTGGATTTATTTTTGAAAAGGGACCACAAAAAAGTGAATAAAAATATTAATAAGAATACCATAACATTTTCGACTAATTACAGCAAACAATTCATTAAAATTGTGGACATTATCAAAAATCATTTACCCATTTTGTTTGTTAATCAGTCAGTTAAAAAAGCATTGCAAGGGAACATTAGATTTTCCAAGATGTGCTCCCACAATTGATTCACAGATATCTCCCAGTTTATTAATTTCTAAACAAGATATTTCCCACAACTGGTTAAATAGTAAGGTTTTTTTTGGATGCGGACATAGGGTTTCCGTTACTTGCAAATATGTTGAAAACACTACATTTACCTCTTTTAGTAATAACAGAACTTTTCAAATCAAAATGTTCCTAAATTGCAATACTAAGCATGTTATCTATTTGATTGGCTGCACAGCTTGTAAAGTACAGTATGTTGTCTGTACAAGTGGCCTTTTAAAAACACGCATACGGCGCCATCTTTCAGATGCTAAAAAACCGGATCTTTTTAACCCTGCTGTTCTGTTCGGTCAAAAATGACCGAATTTGAAATTTGATATTTTTTAAAATATTCATTATGCGATTCTGAAACTTGTGATTCATTGACTTTTCCTCATTTGAGGGGTTCTTACTAATAGCAGTTTTTATTTATTTATTTGTTGTTTACTTTTTGCTCCACATCTTTTATTACACTTGTACTGTTCGGTCAAAAATGACCGATAGCCTTTTATACTAATCTCCAGCCATTTTTTGAAAAAAATAAAGAAGTTATAATCTCATTTTGGTCTATATAGTTCATCTACCACTATTTATCAATTTATCTAGGTCCTTTTGGTCCATTTAGAGTTACACATACATACATTTTTAAATTATGATACTGTAGATGGATTTCTTTCCAGTATAGCTATGTGCTGTTCTTATAGAAATGGTTCAATTCAGTTGTCAACCTTTCACATGGTAAATGTGAATTATTTTTCTTAGCTGGTTCCTTGTATTAGCTGGTTCTATTATCTAATGATGACCTGAAAAGAGCACTAATAAATTCTGTCTGACAAAATGTGTTTGTTTTACTTTGGGCTGCTAAAGGGGGTGTTTTAGCTTATCAGTAGACAAGTACAATACTATTCTATACAGTTACTTCACTTTCAATACAACTTGAGAGAACATAGAGAGAGAGCACACATGAGACAGCTCTGAAAACTCATCTTTACATATATGTAGCAGAAGAGGAACAGAGGAGAAGGACTTGCCAGCAGCTTCCTGCACACATAGGAGAGGGATGAAGGACCTGACCACATAACCTGCAGGTCCTCAATACTATACCACTGTGTGGAGATCTACCTGACTACAGGAGGAGAAGGAGGGGGAAAGACTTAGAGCTGTAAGTGCTATATCTATGAAATAGACCCAAATTGGAACAAAAATAAACTATATAAAAGAAGAATTTTTTAGAGGAGTTGGGAAAATCACTGGTTATTCCATATATTGGAGAAAAGTAACACCCAGAGATGATGGAGCTGCAGCCATTGTCCACAGGATCCAACAGCATGCTGAAGAAAGTGAACGAACCAAGGGCTTCCACTAGCACTGCAACGATACCCACGGCCTCCACCAGCAGTGCAACCAGCCTAAAACAGAAATGATGCACCTTCTGTCCAACATCAAGTAATCACAAATCAAATGGGATATGTTGCAAATGTGCAAAGTACTTATGCAAAAGACATGTAAATTATACTTGTGACGAATGCAAAAGTACATTTAGCATCTTGAACCTTATTTCACATTTTGTATAGAAAAAACTAGCCTTTTTATTTTTTATTTTTATTTTTTTAAATATATTTACATACAGTTTGATGTTATTAGTTATAGTTTACAGTTTTATAAAGATTTTTTTTGTGCAAATGTGCAATATGCATGAATAATGCAATAAGGCCATGTAGCATTTTTTGACACAAAAAAAATATTAAGTTTTTGATTTTATTTTTCATTTGTTTATGAACAACCATGTTCACATACAGTATAATAATGCAAAAGAAATTCAAATAAAACACTTAAATTAGTTAAAAATCCAGACTTTAATAGGCTAGGTCAAAAATGACCGGAACATTATATGTGTATAGCAGAACCGAACAGAACAGCAGGGTTAAATGTTCGGCAGTCTCCAAACATCTTGGTGAAATACATGGAGGCAATTTACAATCGTTAGTAGTAACGGGCATAGAGCGCATTTTAAATCCAGAACGTGGGGGAGACTTACAGAGAAAAATGTTGAGTAGGGAAGCATGGTGGATATTCCACCTGGATATCAGGGTCCCGAGAGGGCTTAACGTTAGACAAGACATTCAGTATTATGAATTATTAGAGTGAGCTATTGTAATATATTTTTTAGGATGATTTTTTATGTATACAGTAATGTGGGTTTACTTGACATCCTCATATTATGTATTGTTCTTAGAGAATAGAGATGTTACGTCATATCTTGTGTGTTTAAATAGAGCTATGCATGTTACAGCTGACCATGAGTAAGGGTCACGTGACCCGAAACGCGTCGGTCTGCTAGCTCATTGCCAACCTGCACCTGGATCTCTCATTTGCACTTGCTTGTGCTTCCATGAGAATGTTTTCACTCAAGTTTGTAAGAAGATAATAAAGGAATGTGGTTTTAGGAAGAGAGCCCTACAGTCTAACTACTTTGATTCACTCCAGAGCTGGTTCGTATGTTTGTTTACTCTCAACCCAATCAAACACTTATAGGTAGAGTTGAAGAAAAAGCTGTATTTGTACCCGAGTGAGTCAATTAGTATGTACCAACATTGGGACCTTGTAGAAGAGACCAGGGATCAGATCGAGACATGCTTGAATATGATCGAGGCCATGCCCAGAAGGATTCAGGCAGTGTTAAAAGCCTAAGGTGTATTTACAAAATACTAACAAAATAATGAAAATTTAGATTTTTAGTAACAAAACAATAACAATGCAGTTACATGAGAAGAATCTGCATAACTAAGCCCCAGCTAAATAGTTGCAAGTCAAATTTATGTATGAGATTGCCAAGATCATTGTCTATAAATGAAGGTAGTCTCACATTCAAAGCTGTAGTGGATGGTAAGATATGGAGCCTGAAAGTCAAAAGTTCAAAACATTGTTACCCTTTTGCTTGTCAGTGTTGTCCAGAGGAGAAACCTGTAAAATACAAAAACACTAATCAGCATTTGGCTGACAGCTATCTAAAGTGCCCAGTGCAGTATGAATACTGAATATGGCCTTACAGATAAGAAGACCCTTCCTCCTCCTGTAAAATGGGTAGCCTCAATTAAGCAGGTAGCCCTTCAAATTAATTAGAACAACCTCCAGATATCCTGGAACTGAGGCAGCAATACCACAGAGAGATCTATGCTTTGTACGCGAGTTAGTGAGTACGATCATTGCATGCCTGCCAATGATTTACGTCATGCAGCACATTAACAAAACAGTATTGTTAGACCAATGATGTCACGCCCTACAGTATAACATGTATCATGCTACTTACAAGCTAAGAATGAAACACAGTTATAGTTATGTTTAATCCTGAATAAACCAAAATCCACCTTAATTATCCCTGGTGATGTATATAATTTGTCTTATCTTTTTGGATATAACTAAACCAGGCTGAGGACGGCTTCGTATGCTTTTTAGTTCATAAAGATGTGCTGATCAGTGGGAAAAGAAAATCTACATTATGTTTGATTAGTAACTCCCAAACCCTCCCCATGTCCCTAAACGTCTGGCCCTATCTAGAAAGTACAGCGGAAAGTGGGATTCCTTATAGTCATCCTTCTCACAATCCATGTTTTGAATAACACCTCTTCTCTTTAGTGCAGTGCAGAAGTGTTTGGCCTCAGGAATCCATGGTATTAAATATGTGCTCAGATTATGGATGTTCCATATTTATATTTAGTATGCGTATGATGGTAAAATTATATTAGGGGAATTTGCTGGTCATATAATCTGAGCGGGAAACTCCTGTGAGGAGTTATGACATAGGCTAGAATAATGTCCTGTAAGGGTATGTCCACACGGCTTATTTTGGGGCGCATTTCTGCGTACTGCGCTTAATGGGCCCCATAATTACGGTAATCCGTAGCTCTCATAGAGAACTATGGATTACGCCTCCTCTCCCCGATCGTATTGTACGCACAGGGAGATAAGCAACATGTCAACTACTTGTGGCAATTACGATAATGTATGTCTATGGGGCCAGCGGGCTGCCGGCCCCCCGCGCCGCGGGGTACACGCTGATCAGCGCGAGCTCCTGAAACACACGATGTACTGTGACGCGTACTGTACGACCCGCAGTACATCGTGTGAACATAGCCTAACAGTGTCCTCTGCATATAATTAGCTATTCTTTTATGACCTGACAGTAAGAAAGAGTTGAGGGGTCTGGGTGGGACTCTTTTTAAATCGAATACTGAAAACAGCAACTCAAAGAGAAGCAATTAAAATTTATAGTTCTGCTCTTCTCGGCACAAACTCTCACCAATCTAATCAGTAAGACTGAATTGACACAGCATTTATTTGCACACTTTTTGACATGCAAAATTTCAGGTTTTTTCGTGATTAAATGTCAAAATATACACAAAAAAGACAGTGGCGTTCCATCAACTTAAATGGGAATAAGCCTGCATCAGGCACACAGCTGCATTTTTTGCACACCATTTGATGCATTACACGCTGCAGAAGAAAATGGGAGTGCAGGACAATTATCAGCAGATGAACATGCCTAAAGAAGCATCAAGTACAATGGAAAGAACAGGTTATGTCAACATAGCCTAGGAGGTGTATTATTTAGAATTTTATTTTTAAAAATGTTTTTCTCTGTGTGTGTCATTTCTATTGTGACTTTCTTTTAGGCATTGTACTTCTGAATTCTAAATCTTTGCTGCTCTAAACTCCTAACACACAGCCTTGAAGAGCAAAAGTATAACCTAGTTGTGTGAACTACACTGCATCGGACAAAAAAACGGCCGTTTTTTTTGATGCAGGACCACGGTTTTTGTCACATTTTGTGCAAAAACCGCAGTTGCTTTTCATTTTTTTTTTATGTCGCCTATACAATTGTATTATATGTGAAGATGGCGAGAAAACTAAAAGCACCGCCATATTATACAACATATTGTATAATACGCCGGCACCAGAAGACAATCATAGAAAAGACGAGCCGTGGAGACTACAGGTTGTCCTTTCTATTGTAGTCTATGAGGCCGCACGAACGATCGCATATTCGGCGCTTTTAAAAAACTGAAATTGCTGAAAATAGGATCGTAAAGCTATGCAGTGTAGACATAGCCTTAGAATGCCAGTGTCCCAGAAGTCAATCTGTTTGATGCTAGAAAGCAAAGTGTGTGGTTGTATGGACTTGCTAAAGGGGTTTTACCATGATGTAAAATCCCAGGAGCTGGCTGCTGTCAGCAAGCTGGCCATGCATGTGAATGAGGAGGGTTCTCATCCTCTCCATTCTCTTCTATGGGAACCTCCTAACATAGTCAAGCACACACACTCCGCTATATTTGGAAGATGAAAATCTGCCTTTGAAAAAATCAGCATCAAATCTAAAATTTACGCATGCAGGTGGGGATTTCAAACGAGGCTCCAACGCTGATTCAGTGCTGAAATTTTCAGCATCCAAATTGGCCGTGTGCAAAAATTTCACCTGTAACAAGTCCTTATTTATCATTTACTTTTATAGTCACAAACTTTACAGCCTGTAAAGTGCGGGTAGATCAATGCACCAGTGTAGCTATTACTGTTATGTGTAAAACATACCACTGGAGGGCAGTACAGACTCACTTATAGTTACTTATTTACTACAACATATTAGCATACATCTCTTGAAAGACTTTTTCCACTACAGTGCAGTGTATCAACTCAATGCAATATATATGTGAAGCCCACCTCTTTATATTTGTACCAGATTTTAGATTTTTTTACAATTAGAACTTGACCAACCTACCCACCAATACCTCTGATATTAGGGTATTTCACAGTGAGTTTTTAATTAAAAAAATTGATAGAAATTTTGAAACAAAGTTTTCATTTAAAATCTACACTTGCAAAAAAGCACAAAAAATACTGCATGGGGTGGAAAACCAAATACACTTAAAGAGAACCTGTCACATAGGTTATGCCCCACTTGCTGAGGACAGCACAAGCTAGTGTTAGACATGCTGTTTCCTGCGCTGTGTCCCTTATTCTGTAAGATGCTGTAGTTTTAGAGCATTTCATGCTCAAATCTTATTCATGAGCAGGTGTTATCCCCGCCCGCCAAAGGCAGGCCCCGCCCTCTGACAGTTATTCTTATGTTTCTACCTATTTAAAGTAATAGGTTTATCAGTTGAGGTTGACTCTTTTCATGACTCTTTTCTGGCTGAAAACTGCAGATTTGAGCATTAAATACTCGAAAACTACAGCATCTTACAGAATAAGGGACACAGCGCTGGAAACAGCAGGTCTGACACTACCTTGTTCTGCCCTCAGCAAGGGGGGCATAATCTATGTGACAGGTTCTCTTTAAAGGGATACTCTTATTTCATCAATTGGCTTTAAACATGTAGGCAAAGGTAAATAAAGACTATTACCAAATACCTTGCTTTTCTGATTTTAGCTTCTTTTCAGAATTAGTACTACCGTAGGTCTCCACTTTTTGCACACAAGCTTCCCCAGTTACCGGCCACCTCTCTCTGCTCTTACAGGCTGTAGCAGTGGTTGGGATGACTCAATCCCCCTGCTGTGTTCTTTATTTTAAAATACAAGAGCTTGTTAACAGTACTTACTGACAAGCTTTAGCCCTCTAGAGCCCTGTAACCTTGTGCAATACAGGTTACAAACCTCCTGCACTCATGTCCCTGTAACAGGATCAGCCAGTAATAGCAAAGCTGATATGCCAATCACTGCTGTAGAACCACCCACAGCCTAACCAGAAATTGCGAGTTTGAAGCTGGCTATGGCTCTGTGAAACAGCATGATGAGACAACCCCTTTAAGGCACAGCCCTCTAGTGCTTGTAACACCCCCATATAAATACATTAATCCACCAATCATTATCCATGTGCCATTTAGGCAGCCTGTGTTCAGGTGAACATATTGGGCGACATGTATGAAGCTCGCCATGTCGGGGCGCATCTTTTCGCCAGTTTTCCGGCGAAAATTGCGCCTGATATATGTCGGCGCTGGGGCGCACTCATACATAGCATGTAAAGTCCGCCGCACCTTGTCAGTGTGTGGGGCGCAGTGCGGGACTTAGGCGCAGAAGGGACTGCGCCTCACATGTATTCCGATTCGAGACAGGCTGGAAAACAGCGAGAAATCATTAAAGATGTCCATGCGGAGTATGAATCAAAAAATCGCCTTTATAAAGGCGTAAAACATTCTCTGAAAAAGAGCTCAAATCTACTAAAAAAATACATAAATAAAATCACTTTTCAAAAATCAAGAACGGCGCTACATAGGGAATTAGGATCTTGAAAATTGCCGGGAAATACAGTAATTCAAATTCTGTAAGCTATTCTGATTGGTCGGCAGAAACCAGCCAGAATAGGAGCGACAGTGAACCATTATAACCTATGGAGAAGTATGGACCAATCAAATGAAAAGGCGGGACAGTTCAAAATACAGTAAAAATGCAGAAAAGAGCTGATTGGTTGAGCTAGCGGGGGCTTGGATATCTCGGCCAATCAGAGCGCGAGCTACTTGTCCCATTGTAGTCAATGGAGAGATCGGCGCAATGAAATCTCGTCTCTCAGCGCCGTGCGGCATGGAGTGTGATTAAAAAAATAATTTTTATTAAGTGTAAAATATTATCTCAAAAAGAGCTGTAACCTTCTATAAACATAAATCAATCAAATCCCTAACAATGCGTTTGTCACCGAGACCGGCGCTACATAAGGAATTGGGATATAGAGAATTGCCGGAACATACAGTAATTCAAATTGTTTAAGCTCTTCTCATTGGTCGGCAGAAACCAGCCAATCAGAATAGGAGCGACAGGGAACCATTATAAGCTATGGAGAAGTATGGACCAATCAAATGAAAAGGCGGAAAGTTCAAAATACACTAAAAAAGGCAGAAAAGAGCTGATTGGTTGAGCCTAGGCGGCAGATATGAATCCACCAATCAGATGTAGTGCGTCTATTTTGAATGGAGAAAGAAGGGCGCGATAGCAGGGCACCCTAAAAGTTATTACTGTCTATGGGAAATATTCTAGTACTGTGATTGGTTGGGGGGAAGAGGGGCTCGTCCTGCTTAGCCAATCAGCGGGTGAGCTACTTATCTCATAGAGTTCTATGGGGAAAAGAAATGCAGAGCGAGTTCTGTTTGTGATTGGCTAATTTAAAAGAGGCGCGGTTATTGGACCAATGGGAGAGCGAGCGACGCTCTTATGGGGTTTTCTAATGCAATCTGTAATAAAACTGTACGTGCCCGAAATAAAATGATAAGACTCCCGAAGTTGTAGCATATTATTGTTCATTTTATATACAGATCGGCACAACTTCGTGAGTCTTATCATTTGATTTCGGCCATGTACAGTTTTATTACAGATTGCATTAGAAAACCCATAAGAGCGTCGCTCGCTCTCCCATTGGTCCCAATAACCGCGCCTCTTTTAAATTAGCCAATCACAAACAGAGCTCGCTCTGCATTTCTTTTCCCCATAGAACTCTATGAGAAAGTAGCTCAGCCGCTGATTGGCTAAGCAGGACGAGCCCCTCTTCCCTCAACCAATCACAGTCCTAGAATATTTCCCATAGACAGTAATAACTTTTAGGGTGCCCTTCTATCGCGCCCTTCTTTCTCCATTCAAAATAGACGCACTACATCTGATTGGTGGATTCATATCTGCCGCCTGGGCACAATCAATCAGCTCTTTTCTGCCTTTTTTACTGTATTTTGAACTGTCCGCATTTGATTTTGATTGGTCCATACTTCTCCATAGGTTATAATGGTTCCCTGTCGCTCCTATTCTGATTGGTTGGTTTCTGCCGACCAATGAGAAGAGCTTTCAGAATTTGAATTACTGTATTTCCCAGCAATTCTCTATATCCCAATTCCTGATGTAGCGCCGGTCTCGGCGACAAACGCGTTGTTAGGGATTTTATTGATCTATGTTTATAGAAGGTTTCAGCTCTTTTCAGATAATATTTTACACTTAATAAAAATTATTTTTTTAATCATACTCCATGCCGCACGGCGCTGAGCGCCGAGATTTCACTGCCCCGATCTCTCCATAGACTACAATAGGACAAGTAGCTCTCGCTCTGATTGGCCGGGATAGCCAAGCCCCCGCTAGCTCAACCACTCAGCGCTTGTCTGCATTTTTACTGTATTTTGAACTGTCCCGCCTTTGATTTTGATTGGTCAAAACTTCTCCATAGGTTATAATGGGTCCCTGTCGCTCCTATTCTGATTGGCCGAGATAGCCAAGCCCTCGCTAGCTCAACCAATCAGCTCTTTTCTGCATTTTACTGTATTTTGAACTTTTCCGCCTTTGAATTTGATTGGTCCATACTTCTCCATAGGTTTTAATGGGTCACTGTCGCTCCTATTATGATTGGCTGGCTTGTGCCGACCAATGAGAAGCGCTTACAAAATTTGAATTACTGTATTTCCTGGCAATTTCCAAGATCCTAATTCCCGATATAGCACCGTTCTGGATTTTCGGAAAGTGATTTTTTAATTTTTTTTTTTTATTATTAGTTTTGAGCTCTTTTTTTGATAATGTTTTACACCTAATAAAGGAGATTTTTTTGGAATCATACTCCATGCCGCACGGCGCTGAGAGCCGAGATTTCTTTTGCGATCTTCTATGTTTCCTCGCATGCTCCGTTCTCGCTTCACTTCGCCTCTGCCGGATCATTTAGACCAGAATCAACCAGGTCTGCCTGTCGGAGCTGCCGAGCGCTGCAATGCGCCACACTTTGCCGACTCGCGATCGTACATGCCTCGGAGTTTTCGAGCGCGCCGCGTCCTGCCCCGGAGCGCCCACACCGCGCCCATTGCACGCCCCTTCATGCGAGGCGCAGCTGAAAGTGGTGAACGCCGTGCCTAACATCGCATCCCTGCGTCCGACAGCGGATTCGGGCCGGTGAGGCGCAGGTTACGCCAGAAAACAGGCATAAAGCCCGTTCATACATGTCGCCCATTCTTTCTGCAGTGGCATTATACCTGTATTTAGGGTTGGAATGGCCCATCAGAGTACCAGAGGATTGTCTTAAGGGCACAATAATGTGCCTCTAGTATTTTGAGAACTAAAAGGTCTAGCAAAAGAAAACCTTATTTACATCCTATTAAAACCTGCACGTGAAGGATTACTCTGTTAGGGGCCGTTCACACGGCTTATTTCCCCGCGGATTGGCGCCGTACTGTGCGCCGGATTTGCGCTGCAGTATGGCGCCAATCCGTCGCAGTAATTACGGTAATCCACTGCTCTCATAGAGAACAGTGGATTCCGTCGCCCCTACCCGCTCGGCGAATCCGCCGGGCGGGGAGAAAGTGACCTACACATTATCCAGGCACAATACGCCCCGTGGATAATGTAAGTCTATGGGGCCGGCGGGCCTCACGCCCGCCCCGCCCCCGCACCCGCCCCTTATTCAAGCCGGAATTGCAACCGCAATCCGGCTCGCAATTAAGGCTTGAATAAGCCGTCTGAACACGGTCTTAGGGTTTGTTCACACGGCTGGTTTTGACACTGTTTTTTGAATGGTTTTCCAAGCGTTTCTGCTCCCAAAACAGCATAAAAAAAGCCCCCATTTTTTTTTCATTAATTCCAACAACAGCATTGTGGTTCACACACAATGAGGTTTTTCTGTGTGTTTTAGGTGCTTTGTTGGAATTTGCTTTGGGCGACAAAAGAGAAGCGTCATTTCAATTCTTGAAATACTTTACACCACTGAAAATAGCCATGCCAATCAATGGATAGCTTCAAAACCTCGTCCAAAACCTTGTTGCATTTTTTACGCGTTTTTGGAGCGTTTCCGGTGCGGTTTTTCCCCTGGCTATTAATTTGTATGGGTGAAAACAGTGATGAAAACCTTGTCCAAAACTTCGTCCAAAATTTTGTCAAAACCTCTTCTGAAGAAGCATGTTTCAGGCGAGGTTTTAATGCTGTTTTTGGGCACTGAAAAAATAGCGTCCAGTGTCCAAATAAGCCACGAGAACATACACTTACTCTACAGATAGAGGACTGGTCCATCAGAGAAGAATTTTCTCTGATGGGTCCAAGGAACTTCAGTCCAACACTGCCTTTCATTAAAGTGGATTTGCCAAGAAGTGCCTTATCTGCTAAGAAGCAATAGTAAACGAGCCATGCTGAGCTGAGAGAGAGAAAGAGCTGGTCAGAGCACAGAGCCGTGCATAAGGGATCGTGTGCAATGTTCACTCAAATAATCACACTACAACTAGTGGATTCTGTATACAGAAGACAACACCTTTTCTCCACAGCAGCTTGAAAGCTTCTTCATGTTCTCTGTCATCAGATAAAGTAGGGAGCTACTCAAATAATCACACTACAACTAGTGGATTCTGTATACAAAAGACAACATATTTCTTCACAACCCCTTCACGCTCCCTCTTATCAGATAAGAAGTGTTCTCTGCGCAAGCCCAGCCATCAGCTTTTGTCACTCTGCCTGGTTGTATCTAATAGAAGCTTTTAAGTAACTAAGGGCAGGTAAGGCAGCCTGTAGCTCTCTCAGGCTGCAATTTTTTTAATCACATATATTTAGAAAAGTGATTAAATACCCATTTTGGAGGATCGCACGTCAACATTACATCGTGGCAAAACCCCTTTAAAGAGGTATCCCCATCTTTAGGTTTTTATCAGCTTGTTGCAGAGACCAGAAAGGTGTCAGCACCTGCGTAGCTATCTCTGTTCTCTTCTATGGGAGTTCTGAATACAGCAAAGCATGCAGCCACCTCTCCATTCTCTGCGGCCCACAACCCAGAGCAGTGTTGGACTAGGGTGTCTAGGGCCCACAGGTGGAGTTGACTCTATGGACCCATCAGTTGAGTTTTTATAGGCCCACTGTAACGGACCAAGGTAGTGGATCCGCTGGGCCACCGCAAGCGGTGGTAATAGCCGTACCAGGGAGCGGAGTCTAAGTGGGTCCCGGTTTTCACCAGAGCCTGCCGCAAGGCGGGTTGGACTTGCCGCAGCGGGATTCCACCAGGTCGCTACCCCTGATACGTCTTGCTTTCGGTGGTAGCCGAGGTGCAACGCAGTACCAAATCGACAGGCAAACTCGTAGTCGGGGACGGGCCGAAAGGTCAGGTCAGGCAGCGAAGGTTCAAGGTCGACAAACGTAAGCCGGAGTCACTGGTACACGAAATTGGCAACTGGAACGTAAAGAATGCTTCCTCGCATAGGATAAGGCACTATGGAATCGGCGGAGTAAAGGAAGAGGTGGAGCCATTATATAGGGCCAGCGGCCGGCAACCCCAATCACCGGCGCGCTGGTCCTTTAAATCTGGCGCACGCCCCAGGGAGTCCCGGCAGTCAGTGGAGAAGCGGCAGGAGCGCGGTCAGGTAAGACAGTGCGCCCGTGGGAGCGAGAGCACCAGCAGACTGCAGCGCCACACACCACAGGCACAACAGGGACAGGTCGGACACAAGAGCGCCCGCAGTCTGCACCACGGGCTGCGGCACTGCTCGTGACACCCACCGGTGGAGTTTACATTTTATATGTCTCCAATACTCTGATTCTTGCTTTTTGCCTCTCTTTCTATGCTTTTTTGCCTCTTTGGAAGGGTTTTGGGAGTTAAAAAAATAATTTGGGTCTACCATTTTTGGGGGGCCCACTGGGGGTTTCCCCTATTCCCCTGTAGGCCAGTCCGATCCTGACCCGGAGGTTAGGTGACGCTAATTTCTCCTTTCATGAAATGTGACTTCATGAAATTCTTTCAATTGTTCTTGGGGGGAAAAGAATCAAAAAGCTCATGTGTAATTTAAATTTTGAGACGGGAAATTTAAAGACAGTCAGTGTAAAATTTTAATTATTAATATATTTTTAATTTATTTTTTTTTTTTTTGTCTGTTGTACTTTACGGTTTGTAAAGGATGTTAGGAATTAACTATTTCCTTTTATTTCTTACAATTATCCTAAAAAATGTCTAGAGTTCTCTGGTCAAATGTGGAGCTTTTTAAGGCTGGGACATCGTTGGCAAACACCCCAGAGAGGACAAACTTTGAGTGATTGTGGGCCCCACAAAAATTGGCTGTTCATCACATTACAGTTTATTTTCTGCCCAACACAAATGTAACTATTTTGTTCTATATTTAAGGTTTTTATCTTTCCTACCATATTTACTCATTTTATTTTATTTGGCATGTTTCTTAAACAAAGGCTGGCGATTTTTCCATTAGTTAAGTATTAATTTTGGATTTTTTGCCATTTCTTTCAAATTTCTTGCAAAATTATTTTTCAATTGTTTTTACGTCCAAGTCTAGGTTAAAAAAATCTACCTTCCAAAAAATGGAGGTGCACAGCTTGTGATTGTTAGTACGGTCCCCTTTTTTTACAATACCTAGTCAAACCCAGTAGATTTGTTTGTAGGCAGTAGTAGGTCTTCAGTCTGTGGTCAAGTTGCTTAGATGATATGGCGTAGCATGAAGCAACATTGGGCAGAAATAGAATGGGGAATGTTCTAACGAATGGATTTTTTAGAATTTCAGAAAACTTCGGTTCGGAACGAAGTCAAATTTGGGGGTACTTGGGGTGAACGAAGTGTGTTTTGTTGAAAAAAATGGCGCGAGAACATGGCGCTACATGGGCAAAGCCTCTGGAGGAAGAAGGGCATAAGCCTGTTGACATGTGCAGCGTGAAGCCATTAAAGGCCCGGGGGATTTTGAGCCCGCATTATAAGTCCGGGCGCGATGCCGGGAGCTCACCCCTCTCACTGTGTCATCGGGGAAGGTGTGCCGCGGTGATAGTCTTTTTTTGGGGTATTGGATCTGAAATCCAGTGTGCGTCCATGCAGTGCATTACTTCAATATCCAAGTGGGATAAAGCATTTTTCCTTTTGTTTTCATTTAAAAACAGCTTTTTAAAATCAAATACCACTTCTTTTTTGGTGTCAATTCTTTTGCGCAATTTACATCCGGGGGTTAATTAAGCGTTGTTTTGCTGGGTGTGACAAAAAAAAAACCGTTTTTTCAACGCCAAAATATATAATTTTTCCGTAGCCAAATTTCACAAGCAAAGGTTAATTACAACTGTATTTTTGTTGTGTGGGTAGAAAACACGAATTGTAACACGCTACAAAGTATATTTTGTGGGGCTCAATTTTTTGGCGCAATTTTAACATCCGGGGTTAAATTTAAAGCGTTGTTTTGCTGGGTGTGCCCCCAAGAAACCGTCTTTTTCAACCCCAAAAAATTTAAAATTTTTTCCGTACCCAAAATCAAAAGCAAAGGTTAATTACAACTGTATCTCTTGTTGTGTGGCGTAGAAAACACGCAATTGAAAAACACGTAAAAAGCTACTAGTTTGTGCGGCTCCAATTTTTTGGGCGCAATTTACATCCAGGGGTTTTTTATGCGTTTTTTTGGTGTGCTGACAAAAAAAACCGTCTTTTTCAACCCCAAAATATATAAATTTTTCCGTAGCCTATTCAAAAGCAAGGTTAATTAAACTGTTCTTTGTTGTGTGGCGTAGAAACACGCAAAATTGTACACGCTACAAAGCTATAGTTTGTGCGCTCAATTCTTTGGCGCAATTTACATCGGGGTTAATTAAGCGTTTTTTTGCTGGTGTGCTGACAAAAAATAACCGTTTTTTTCAACCCCAAAATTAAAATTTTTTTTTGTAGCCTAATTCACAAGCAAAGGGTTTAAATTTTAAAAACTGTTTCTTGTGTGGGGGTTTGAAAAAACGCAATTGTAAACCGCTACAAAGCTACTAGTTTGTGCGGCCAAATTTTTGGCGAAATTTCACCCAGGATTAATTAAGCTTGTTTTGCTGGTGTGCTGACAAAACAACCCGTCTTTTTAAAGCCAAAAAAATATAAATTTTTTCCCTGTAGCCTAATTCACAAGCAAAGGTTAAAATTAAACTGTGTTTTGTTGTGGGGCGTAAAAAACAAGAAATTGTAACACGTACAAGCATATTTTGTGCGGTCAATTCTTTGGCGAAATTTAATCAGGGGTTAATTAGCGTTGTTTTGTGGTGTGCTGACAAAGAAAAACCCCGTCTTTTTCAACGCCAAAAATTAAATTTTTCCTGTGCCTAATTCCCCAGAAAATTTTAATTAAAAGTATCTTTGTTGTGGGGTGTAGAAAACCGCAATTGTAACCGCTAAAAAGTACTAGTTTGTGCGGCTAAATTTCTTTGGGGCAATTTACACCCGGGGTTAATTAAGGTTGTTTTGCTGGTATGCTGACAAAAATAAACCGTCTTTTTCACCCCAAAAATTTAAATTTTTTCCTGTACCCTTTATTCACGCAAAGGTTAATTTACAACTGTATCCTTGTTGTGTGGCGTAGAAAAAAAGCAATTGTAACACGTACAAAGCTCTATTTTTGTGGGCTCAATTTTTGGCGCAATTTACACCAGGGGTTAATTAAGCGTTGTTTTGTGGTGTGCTGCAAAAAAAAAACCGTTTTTTCAACCCAAAAATTATTTTACATTTTTCCTGTAGCCTAATTATGTCCCGAAGGTTAATTAAACCCTTTTGTGCTTTTACATTTAGTAAAACCACGTGTTTTTAAACGAACATACAAGTAAATTTTTCGGGGCCTTTTGTGGGCGAAAATTTTTACCCAAGGGTTACCCAAGCTTTTTTACTGGGTTCTTTTGGGAGTCAAAAAAAGGGTGTTTTTTTATCATATACAGATATCATCATCAAACAGTGTCTTAATTTTCGAAAAAACGTATGTCGAAAAAGTCGCGGGCTTGCCCCTGCGAGTGGCGTGGCACAAACTTCGGGAAACAGGCCCAGGTGCAGCCAGCAAGGGGATGTGCGCAGGGGCCCGGTGGGCCACAACTGCCGCTGTATTCTAGCGGCCGTGGTTTTGTTCGAAACCCCAAGGGTTCTTGTTTGGGTTGACTAGGTACCCTTTCCTCCCGATGACAACTGAAAACCCCACCCAAGAGTCGGTGGGAACCTAGACAAACCCTTATTTGGGCAGGGCCCCGGGGGGGGTCAGCGGCCCTACCTGTCCTCGCCCGCCTTTTCCCCACCCGGTTCCCTCGCCAGGATTCTTTTGTGGTCGGGGCTCAGGCCCTATATAGGAGGATGAACAATTTGAGCAGGGCAGTCAGCAGCTATTGGCAGCGAAAAAAAGGGGGCCCAATTTCCCCCTGCTTCTTGCAGTAGGCGGCAAAGTATAGATGTGGAGGGGGCATGGGAGGTCAGTTGTGGAGGTCACCCTTGCTCCCAAAGACCGGTGTAAGGACAGCATGACGATAAAACCCAAATAGATGATGTGTAGCGACCGCACTTGGGGCTGGGTGAGGAAAGGGTTCATCATTGTAGGAGAAGGGGCGTCAGCTGCGCGTAGGCAGCGGCACAGCCAGCAAGTGGGTCGTGTGGCCTTTTGGTCGCAGGAAGCAGCGTGTGAGGTGGGGAGCCAAGCGGCATGGGGTAAAAAAACCCGTTGGGGTCCAAGAAAGTACGGCACAGGGGCTCAGGAGGGGGCAGCGGGGGGGGTTTCACTGTGCGGAGGTTGGCGGTAAAATCCGGGTATCGGCGGGGTGGCGTTCTTTGCTAGACCCGGAGGAGCCCAAATAGGGTATATGTAGAAACTGTAAGCAGAAAGTGAAGCGTGGCCAGGGGGGCAACGTTGGCACCCGGCCTTTTCGAAAAACCCTGCACGTCCCTTTTCCGGGGGGCCTGGGAGAAACGTGGCTAGATGTGGGGTCCATCCCGCCGCCGCAGCAAACAGCCGAGCGCAGGCCAAAATGGCCGCATGCCCTTGCAGCCCGTCAAGGTTCACCACCCTGCGAAGGGGGTGTTTTCTTTGCATCATCTCCCGGGCCGATGATCCTGCTCCCCCCTACTCATGGCGCCAGCAGTCGTTTTTGCGAGGCGATTTTCAAAGATACAACAGTATGCGTCCCCAAACCCTCCTAAGGTGCAGCAGCTGACCGTGTCCCGTCCCAAATTGTTGGTACTGCAGTCCCTCCCCCTTTCCCAAATGGGGATTGCCCCCGTTCGAGAACTAATGGTTTTGCCCAGCCCCAGTGGAGAGTTCCCAAACCGTAATTTTTTTCAAAAAAAAGGGGGGTACCAGCACTTAATAAATATGTGAACAGAAGGGCGTCAGTCCTTGAGCTTTCGGTTTGTTCCAAAGTGCACGGCGCGCGGACGTCTGGAGCTGAACTACGGTCAGGGCCAAGTAATGTTTTAGGCCCCTGGGTGAATGTCTTCCCGCCCGGGAACCCAAAAATTGGACGGGACGCGCTTTCTCCCCCAATTGTCAAATGCTGCACCTGCGCCAATGTCTGCCCCCTCCCCCTCCACCCCCCACTATCTCAGCCTCCAAATACTGCTCCCCTTTCCACTGTGTAGGGGAAAGCGGTTCACGCAGTTCTACCCTGGCTTGCCTCGGCGAACGAAGTACCAAAGGGGAGGGAATGCTCGCATCATGCGGCAAAAAATCGGTGTGGTTTCTCCGCCCAACTGCAAATCGGAACCTGGTGACGGGGCAAAGGGGGGGAAAATGGTGTCGCGCTGAACCGAGGAGGGGTGGTCCCTGCGCCCCGCATGGGCAGTGTTCAATCGGTTTTAAAAGGTTCCTGAAATCTTCCACCTCTTCAGAAATTTGAAAATGGCCGGAAAAATTTCATGCACTTTATCTTTGTACAAACGGAACACCCTCCCCCGAATTGCAGCGGCAGAACGGCCTCCCCCCCACACTTGTTTGCGATGTTTTTCCCCCGCTGGAATTCCGTGCTCCATGTTGGGCCGACTTATGAAAGGAAAGGGCCATTTTTAAGATTTTTTTGATGATCCCGGGAAAAAGACAGAAGTATCCCCTGTGTAACTTTGATGTCAGCCAGTGGCGCTCAGGGTTGTTTAGGCCATTGAGGGGCGCGTTATTTGTCAGTCGCCAGGGTACGGGATGAATAAGTCATTCCACTGCTTCATGTCCGGAACAGATGCTGAAAAATTGTTGGGGAGGGGATGGAGACGTGGTGAACATCTTTGGGGCCACATGAGTCCCGGGGGGGACGAAATGGAGGGGAGGAGGGCATTGGAGCAGAAACATTGTTGGTGAAATGGTGGATTTTTTTACCCAGGTGACAAGGAGGAGGAAGAGGGAGGGGGTGGATGGAGATGAGGAAAATGAGGGGATGCCCAAGCACCCTGGCAGTATACAGTGGAAATGGAGGCAGGGAGCCCTCGGGTCATTGTGCGTGGCCCCCGCATACTTATTTGCCTGGTGTGACAGTAAAAGTATCGGCCCCGGGGGGTGACTTTGGCCTCCACCCCATTGGACCCCCGCTACTGGGCCCAAAATTGGGGGCCTTTTTCCCAGCTATTGAGAGGGAAGACAAACTCTATATGGGAAATCCTCCTAATCAGTTTGGCCCCTGCCTATGTGCGGCTCGTCCTCCTCGCAGGTCTGACCGGGGGGTTCCTCAGGGTTTACGTATACTGCCGGGCGCTGGGGGGTTGGGGGGTAGGAGCAGTACCAGTCCATCAGTAGTAACCTAAGTCTGGGTCACTGATGAGCAGCTTCCCTTTACCCCCCTAGGGGGGGCAGCGCCAGCGCGCGGATGGAGCAGTCCTGAAACAAAGGTTGTGGCCCACTTGGACAGCACTCTGCCCCTCAGTTAGAAATCCGTGGACTATGGGCAGCCAAATGGTTTTGTTTTGGCCCAACTTTCCCATTTTTCCCCTTTTTTTTAAAAACTTCCTCCCGGCCCCCCCCCCCCCCTTTTTTTTTTTTTCAGAGGGGTTTCGTGCGGGGGGGCCATCGTTCCCCCCAAAGGGGAACCCGCTTGTCCAGGGGAAAAGTGGAAGACTGACCTTTGTCAAGTGAATTTAGGCGTGGATCGGCCCGGATTTCCCCAAAAAACCCAAAGTTAGGCGTAGTCTGGTTCAAAACTACCCTGCCCAGCCATTTCTGATGCCCCCCCCCCTGATGCCACACATTGCTGACAGTTTCTCCATTGCCTACCCCCATCTTTACCGGGACTGGGATTGCCACCCCCCTCAAACCCCTGTTTTGTGCCCCTTTGACTCATGCTGCTCTGCTGTTGTGTTTTCCGTGCATCCCACGTGTATTGTGACCCCGTTGACCTCATGCTGCTGCTGTGGCTGTGCCATGTCCTCCAACTGTGTCATTGTGCCATGCCGCCTATGCTGCTGCCGCCGTGACCTCCGCTCTCAGTCATTGTGCCACTCTGTGGTTCCTCCTGTTTTGCCCCCCCAGAAAGTCTTGTGCCACTCTTGACCTCATGTGCTGTGTGCTCTGCCGTGCCCTCCCCACTGTGTCATTGAGCCATGCCTGCTTCATGCTGCTGCCGCCGTGACCCCCGCTCTCAGTCATTGTGGCCCTTCTTGGCTTCCTCCCTTTTTGCCACCCCCAGAAAGTCATTGTGCCACTGCGATTCATGCTGTGTGTCGTGGGGCCTCCCCACTGTGTGATTGTCCCCCTCTGTGGCCTAAATACTGTTTTGCCCCCCTCCAGAATGTCATTGTGCCCGCCTGATTATTTTTCTGCTGCCGCCGTGACCTCCACACTGTGTGATTGTGCACTCTGGGCCTAATATGTTTTGCCCCCTTTCCCGAATGTCATTGTGCTCTGCCTGATCCCTGCTGCGCCGTGCCTCCACACTGTGTTTATTTTGGCCCCCCTGTGGGCCTAATAGTTTAGCCCCCTCCGATTTTCATTGTGCCATGCCCGATCTATACTGTGCCCCGTGACCTCCACACTGGTGATTGTGCCACTTGTGCCTTTACTGTTTAGCCGCCTCCGAAAATATTGTCCAACTGCTGATTCATATGCTGCCGCCGTGACCCCCACACTGTGTGATTTTGCCACCTGGGCCAATATGTTTTAAAACCCCCTCCAGATTGTCATTGTGCCATGCTGATTCATTATGTGCCCCCGTGACCCCACATGGTGATTGTGCCACTCTGAGGCTAATACTGTTTTGCCCCTCCAGAATGTCATTGTGCCCCTGCCTGATTCATACTGCTGCCGCCCGGACCTCCCCAAATGTGTGATTGTGCCCTCTGTGGCCAATATGTTTAGGGCCCTCAGAAGTCATTTGACTGCCTGATGTCATACTGATGCCCCCGTGACCCCCACACTGTGTGATTGTGCCACTCTGTTGCCTAATACTGTTTAGCCTCCTGCAGAATGTCAGAGAGCCACCTACTTTTCTGTAACTGCTTCCGCCGTGACCTCCACACTGTTTCATTGTGCCACTCTGTGGCCTAATACTGTTTTGCCGCCTCCAGAATGTCATTGTGCCACTGCCTGATTCATGCTGCTGCTGTCGTGACCTCCACACTGTATCATTGTGCCACTCTGTGGCCTAATACTGTTTTGCCGCCTCCAGAATGTCATTGTGCCGCTGCCTGACCTCATACTGCTGCCGCCGTGACCTCCGCTCTCAGTCATTGTGCCACTCTGTGGCTTCCTCTTTGTTTTGCCACCTCCAGAATGTCATTGTGCCACTGCCTAACCTCATGTGCTGTGGCTGCCGCCGTCACTCACCACACTCTGTCACTAATGTTGCCACCTGAGCTCTCAGCTTGTTTTTTTCCAGCTTTCGCTGGCATGACTTTATCAGGCTACATTCCCGCTTGAGTTTTTTGGTCAGTTTTGCCCTCTTAAGTGCCCAGGGAATTTTATAGTGAAGCGATTCTAAGAGCGGCGGCAGTCATCTGCGTGTCATACTAAAACACAACATTGTATGAAGACCAAACCAAGCTCCCTCTGCATATTTAAGCATGGCACAACGTTCTACAGCACCCTGCAGGCTCTGTGCAGCCTGGAAATAGCTGCTTTTTAACGCGATTCGTGCCGAAGTAATTCGGAACGAAACGAATTTTGTCGGAAAATTCGGCGAAGTGACCTAATCGAATTTTTGAGAAATTCGCCCATCTCTAGCAGCTACAATGGAAGTCAGAATCACTTCAATTGCAAGAACTACTTTTTGGTGATCCTGAAGGTGGTGATCGATCCCTATTACAAGTAAGTTGCTATTGAAGCTGGTGGCTGTTGTAGTATTGGGAACTCCTGGGAGCTACTGACATCATAATTTGGGCAGTAAGAACTCGGTAGACTAGTTGACTCCTTTCTGGGTACCATACATCTTGTCTTCTTCATCATGGTATTGTATTAAGACTTTCTACTACTGTGGAAACTAATGTGCTGTGCCATGGAGGGGACTAGATGCCTGGAAAAAATCCTTCTACACAAGGCTAAACCATGTACAGTACTTCATGAAGTGCACCTTCTGGCGCATTACTAGTAAGTGGAAAGTCTTCACCAATACAATACAGTTGGTGCATCATTAAGTCTGCCTGTGTTGTTCAATATTACGTAGAATATTGTAACAGCCACAACATGAAGAAAGAGGTAGCTTTTGGTGACTCTCCTCTTAGGTCTTAGGGCTTAAGTCTGCCTTCCAACTATGCCGGTCTTGAAGGTGCCATGCCTTGGCAAACGATGAGCAAGCACACTGGGACTGATGGCTTTGTGCTGCCTTTCTGTGTCCAGCAATGTATCAAAAGTCTCCAGCCAGCCCCTGCAGCCCTACCTACCTATGTGAACATTTGACCTGTATGGTTACTGTTGCCCCAATGATCCATGGGGGCTTCTGGCCATGTAAGTCCCCTGTTTCCCCACCATTGTGGACCTCTGTCTATGTACAGCCCCTGTTGCCTCATCCATGTGAGCTCCTGGCCATTTATAAGCTCTATTGCCCCACCCATGAGGACTTCCAGTCATGTGTGGTTCCGGCTGCCCCATCCAGTCTTCGTGAACTTCTGGCCTATAAAGGCTACATTATCTATATGGATTTGTGGCCTCTAATGGCTAGCTGTTACCCCCTCCTCTGCACTTCAAAACACTGCCTGATAGTGCTGTGAATTTGCATATACTGCATGTATTTTCAACCCTATTTTGTATTATTTTCTTATATTATCAACTTTATTGGCAATAATATGTCACAAATGTGACTCTTTTTAATTGCTTTTAATTGCTATTTTAATTAAAAAGCATTGAACAGATAAATATCTTTTCAAACAATCTCAATCTATGCCCACCTACAGCATTGGTAATAAATGTATTATTACACGGGGTACTGACTGTAGATTATTATTTAACAACATCACACCTTGACTTTTTAAATTAGAAAAGATTTAAATAGATATTTTTTAACAATATTTTGCTAATGACATCCAATTGCAAAGTTGTTTGTTTTCACTGTCCCCTTATTCTGAAGACCATTTAATGAAATTATACAACCCCTTTATGCCGCACTGATAATTGGGAGCACCACCTGTTACATCCAAAAAGATTTCCAGAGATATCCAGTGTCTTGAAGTAAAAGAATGAATTTATTTCCAATAGAAAAACACGGTGAAACAGATACACAGGACCACTTGCACGTTTCAGGCACAAATGCCCTTAATCATAGAAATGATTGGTATGATTAAGGGCATTTGTGCCTGAAACGTGCAAGTGGTCCTGTGTATCTGTTTCACCGTGTCTTTCTAGTGGAAATGAATTCATCATTTTACCTCAACACCCCTATTTGTGGTTATATAATTTAATGATGCAAGTACAACACATACTTGGCAAGGATTTTCAGCCATCTATCAAGTTTAATAGAGAGATCCACAACAAGTACTGGCATGTCAGATCTTTTTTTACATTGTTCACACAGTGCAGATTTGGATCCAAACATAATGGAAAAATAAAGTAAAGTATTATATTTCTGTTCTTTGTAGTCTCCAATTCTAGTTTTTATTGGAAAAAGATGTAGGTAATTTGCATTATTTACAAAGGCTGGATTAACACTTTTATGCTACTTTTTTAAGCCAATGGCAGGATTGGATCCAAATGGAAGAAGACATGTAAATGATGGTTTTATACTTCTCACTTCAGCATTTAACCTTGTGTTTAACTCAAATATGGAACCAAGACGTATCGCTATAGAAAGTAACACTAACCCCAAAATATTTTTTAACTATATAAATAGTAAAAAGATTAAAACGGAAAATGTTGGCCCTTTGAAAAATACTGAGGGAGAGACAGTAGAGGGCGATGAGAAAAAAGCAAACCTATTAAACACTTTTTTCTCCACTACATTTACCGAGGAGGATGAGCTTCCTGTTGAACAGATGGATGGGGTAAACTCCAACTTAAAAGTTTCTTGTCTAACCCAGAAGAAGTGCAGCTCCGTCTTAAGAAGATTAAAATAGACAAATCCCCAGGTCCAGATGGCATACACCCCACGTGTCCTAAGGGAGTTAGTGATGTCATAGATAGGCCCCTATTCTTAATATTTATGGACTGCCTAATAATGGGGTATGTCCCAAAGGATTGGCGAATAGCAAATGTGGTGCCAATATTCAAAAAGGGGTCAAAAACGATCCTGGAGACTATGGGCCGGTAAGTTTGACCTCTGTTGTAGGTAAAATGTTTGAAGGTTTTCTCAGAGATGCTATCCTGGAGTATCTCACTGAAAATAAATGTATAACTTCGTTCTACCATGGGTTTATGAAGGATCGGTCCTGTCAGACTAATCTCATCAGCTTCTATGAGGAAATCAGTGCTAGAATGGATCAGGGTGAGGCACTGGATGTCATATATCTAGATTTTTCTAAAGCATTTGATACGGTGCCACATAAAAGGTTGGTAAATAAAATGAGAATGCTTGGACTGGGGGAAAATGTGTGCAAGTGGGTAAGCAACTGGCTCACTGATATAAAACAAATGGTAGTAATTAACGGTACATACTCTGGCTGGATTGCTGTTACTAGTGGGGTACCACAAGGGTCAGTATTGGGCCCTATCCTCTTCAACATTTTCATTAACGATCTTACACAGGGATTGCACAGTAGAATATCGATCTTTGCAGACGATACTAAGCTCTGTAAAGTAATCAACACAGTAGAGGATAATGCGTTATTACAAAGGGATCTGGATAAGTTGGAGGCCTGGGCAGGGAAATGGCAGATGACGTTTAACACAGATAAATACAAGGTTATGCACATGGGGAGGAAAAATCCATTACATGACTACATGTTAAATGGAAAAAGGCTGGGTAAAAGTAACATGGAGAAGGACTTGGGAATCCTGGTGGACAGTAAACTTAATTGTAGCAGCCAGTGTCAGACAGCAGGATCATGGGGTGCATTAAAAGGGGCATAGAGGCACATGATGAGAACATTATTCTCCCATTATACAAGTCACTGGTTAGACCACACATGGAATATTGTGTACAGTTTTGGGCACCTGTGCACAGGAAAGACATTGTAGAGCTTGAACAAGTACAAAGGCGGGCGACAAAAATAATAAAAGGACTGGGTGGACTACAATACCCAGAAAGACTAGCAAGATTGGGGTTATTTAGTTTAGAGAAAAGACGGCTTCGGGGGGACATAATAAATATGTTTAAATACATCAAAGGTCAATATAGAGATCTCTCCCAAGATGTATTTATACCCAGGATTGTATCTAGAACAAAGGGGCATCCTCTACGCCAAGAGAGAGAACGTTTCTACATAAACATAGAAAAGGATTCTTTACTGTAAGAGCGGTGAGCATGTGGAACTCTCTGCCAGAGGGACTTGTCATGGTTAATTCGATAACAGAATTCAAAAAGGGTTTGGATGCATTTCTGGAGCGTAATAATATAAGAAGTTATAGTGTTTAGGATTCTGGAGAGGGGTCATTGATCCAGGGATTTTTCCGATTGGAGTCGGGAAGGAATTTTTCCCTAAAATGAGGGCAATTGGCTTCTACCTCATTGGGGTTTTTTGCCTTCCTCTGGATCAACACCTTAGCACAACAGGCTGAACTGGATGGACGTCTCGCCTTTTTTCGGCCTTACAAACTATGAAATTATGAAACTATTATATTTCTCTTCTTTGTAGTCTCCAATTCTAGTTTTTATTGGAAAAAGATGTAGGTAATTTGCATTATTTACAAAGGCCAAAGGCTGGATTAACACTTTTATGCTACTTTTTTAAGCCAATGCCAGGATTGGATCCAAATGGAAGAATCCATGTAAATGATGGTTTTATACTTCTCACTTCAGCATTTAACCTTGTGTTTAACTCAAATATGGAACCAAGAATTGCAATATAAAAGTGTATCCAGCCTTACTGTGGTGCTTAAAGCAACTTTCCCATAATCAAAACTTATTATCTATGCACAACAACTGGGACTCCCACCAATCATCAGAATGAGGGTTCTATGCCCTCCCTCTGGTTTGCATGAATGAGTGATCAAGTCTGCTGTACCATTCAAACTTACAGAGATATCCAAATGCTGGACTTGGTCATCTTTGGCAGTCCCATACATGATGAATAGAGCAGTAATATGCACATCCCACCACCATGAAAATGGAGGCACACAAGACTCTCTTTTTATGATTAGTGGGGGTCCCAGCCAGTGTCAGTCTGTGATGCCAAATGCCCATAAGGGATATTAATTCTTGAGGCCCACCCTCCAGCTACTGTATATAATTGTACACACTGCACTTCTGACTCTTACTCTGCCTCTTACTTTCTGCCTCTCTTTCTCTCTTTATGCCCGAAGCCTGCCATGCCTAGGGGCCCATCATGCTCAAGGTCCACCAAGAGTTTCCTCTGTGGGCCAGTCCAAGGTTCTAGCAATCGGCCCACACAGACATTTATCAGTTGTCCTGTGGGTAGGTGGTAAATTGTCATTATGGGAAAACCCTTTGAAGACTGAGGCCTATAACATCTGCAACATCAAACCCCAAATACACTAAAGCACATCTATTGAAACAATCCTTTTATACATTACTATATTAAAATTTAGGACAAAAACTTTGGACAGGGAGATACTTTGTAATGCAATGTAACAACACTCATTTAACTTACTTTTTACTTATGACCATCACAGGTTCAGCCTTCAGGTGCACATAGCTCGGATTCCCTCTTTGTTGTTCTCTGAGTCATGCACTCACTATCTACAATTGGTTTAGCACAGATTTACTTGGAGTGTTTCTTAATTGATAATTGCTGTTGAAAAAAAGATGCACTTCTCATAGTGAACAGCAGATATCGCTCATGTATATTCTTCATAGGGCAGCAGTAGAAGAGCTTTAATGTTTTCAAAAGCATAAACATAGATCACCATCACCTTCTTCTTTAACCCCTTAAGGACCTTGCGATTTTTTTTGTTGACACGTTAGTTTTTCCCTCTTCGCCTTCCCAGAGCCATAAATTTTTTTATTTTTCCACCGACATAGACCTATGAGGGCTTTTATTTTGCGGGACAATATGTACTTTCTAATGGTTTTATTCACTATACTATAGAATATACTGGGAAACCGCAAAAAAATTTCAAGTGGGACAAATTATGAAAAAAATGTACTTTCGCCATGTTTGCGGGTTTTTTGCTTTTATGGCGTTCAATCTTCAGTAAATATAATGTGTTATCTGTATTCTACAGATTGATACGCATCCGCCAATACCAAGCATGTAGTGTTTCCATTATGTTTTGGTACCGTAAAAAAAATTCTAAACATTTTCTATTTTTGAAATTTGCGCTACGGTGCCATTTTGTGCGACCAATAACTTTTTAGTACTAACACCTACGGACGTCAGTGAGGCGGCATTTTTTGCGGACTCAAGTGCACTTTGTATCGCTAGCAGCTTGGAATGCATGCGACTTTTTTGATCACTTTTATTCCAATTTTTATGCGACGTGAAATGACCAAAAAACACAATTTTGGAGTTTTGAATTTTTTCTTCTTGTACAGTGTTCAGCGTACGGGATAAATGATGTTATATTTTTATAGATCGAACTTTTTCGAATGCGGCAATACCAAATATGTGCAACTTTTTTATTATTTTATTGTTTTTATTTGTAAAATGGGGAAAGGGCGGTGATTTTAACTTTTAATACTTTTTTTTGTACTTTAAAACTTTTTTTTAACTTTAACATTGAGTCCCCTTAGGGCGCTTCACCACTAGGGGGCGCGATCGTTAATACAGCTTAACGCATTGCATAGACAATGCATTAGGCTGTACCAAGATGGCGATTTCCCCACTTCCTGCCTGGAGCCAGAAGTGGGGAAAGCAAGAACATCGCAGCGATGGAGGCCTTCACAAGGCTCCCCGCTGCCATGTCCAGGCGTAACTGCGGGGACTCCGATTGCCGTGAAGAACGGTGCGCGGCACCGCTTTTCATTCATTTAGATGCCGCGGCCATCTTTGCCGCGCCGTCTAAGGGGCTAAACAGCGCGGGCGGGCGGCGCCACCCCCCCGTGCTGTAACCAGGGCTGTGTAGTCGGAGTTGGAGTCACTGCCTATTTTGCAGGAGTCGGAGTCGTCATAACAGGGACCGACTCCGACTCCCAAAATATATAATTACTTTGTCCAGTTAGTTCGATGCAGTGCAAAGAGCAAGAGGAATTGGGTCTGGCCAGTGCTACTGCTCCCATATCTTCAGCCTTATCACATGAGGAGTGTAATTGATGACATGGAGCAGGCAAAGCGCTGCCTCAGGGGAAAAGATTCTGCTCCCATAGCAAACAGATTTCAGGAAAATTTTTCACCTGCTTTCAAAGAAGTAGAAGAGTTCAACCATTCAGTAAAAATGACTGTGGCGGAGGCAATTCCTTTATACCCTGACATTGTTAGAGATGTTGCCTCTGTGGTCACCGCTTTGCCCCCACCCCAAGTTAGTGTAGAGAGGCCGTTCTCTAGCCTGGAAATAATGAGATCAGACGTGAGGTCATGTATGCAGGATCTGATGGAGGCAATAATATAAATTCAGAGACTCCACAAATGTTCCTGCAGTGTTTTGCATATTTACACATTTCTTTGTTTTCTAAAGACATATCCAATAAATATATTTTAAACTGACAAGCAAAATGGTAACAATGTTTGGAACTTGTGACTTTCAGGCTCCATATCTCTCCATCCACTACAGCTTTGTACATGAGGCTCCCATCATTTTATATACAGTCATCTTACATATCTTATACATAAATTTGACTTGCAAGTATTTAGCATCTGCTTAGTTCTGCAGATTCTTTCCGGTAACTGCATTGTTACTGTTTTGCTCCTAAAAATCAAAATGTTAATTTTTATTAATTTTCATTATTTTGTTAGTATTTGGGAAATCCACCTTTTGGTTTTCAGCTCTGCCTGAATCCTTCTGGGCTCTGGATCAGATTCAAGCATGTCTTGACTAAAATCTGATCCCAGATCTCTTCTACACATTCCCAATGTTGGTGCAGACTGGACTTGGATACAAATACAGCTTTTTCTTCAACTCCACCCAGAAGTGTTCAATAGATTAAAACATTGTTACCCTTTTGCTTGTCAGTGTCTGTTCTACCTAAACAGCTTGATTATTGTATCATAAGGTGATAAACAGCCTGATGTGACCATTTTACTACAGTAAAGTTATCACTTAAAAATGCGCCATGTATGAGGGAGTCGGAGTCGGAGGTTTGGGAAATTGAGGAGTCTGAGTCGGGGCTTTGGCTTGCCGACTACACAGCCCTGGCTGTAACCACCAGGTGTTATCTGCGATTAGCCGCTAACACCCGGCGGCTGTGTGGCGGGGTCACGAAGCGATCCCACCGCAAAGCCCCTTAGCGACTCATACGTCCAGGGTCGTTAAGGGGTTAAACCCTAAAGGGAACCTTTCAGGTGATTAATACTGCTCTGCCTGAGGCAAGGATGTGGTAGAGAAGCTGAGCTCTGAGATATACTGTATAGGATTATATGATTTGGAGCAGGACTTCTGAGTAAAAAGCAGAGAAAATCCTAATAGGACTCCTTAAGACACCATGGAAGTTCGGCTTACCCCACCCACATACAGTGATTGACAGCTTTCCATGTATCAGAGTGTGTACAAGAAAAAAATATATATATGACTTCAGCCTTGTTTTTGCTGAAATATTTCTCATATTCTCATATCATCTAAATACAGGTATGAAAACAAATACATGAACAGCTGTGAGTAGGTGGTGTTCATATGGCGTATTTGCAGGACGTACTTCATAGCGTAATTGTGCTGCCCCCCGAGTATGCCCCACAAACATAGCACTCATTGCTATGATTTCACAGTGTATTTCCTGGTGTGTACTGTGGTTGGGAGGATGGGGGCAGGGCAATATCGCTGTTAGTGGTATGTGCTGGACAGCACGTACTTCTAATAGCAGGCGTATAGTGGCGTGCACAACTACGCGCCGCTTTACCCCATATGAACCTACCCTTACTGTACTGGAAAGACATCAAGATATGGACCTATGTGAGTATTACATTATGTAACCCACTTCCACATGGATACTAAGCGCGACATGTATGAATGGGGTTGCGCCAGTTTTCTGGTGTACTTTGAGCCAAAAAGAATGTATGAACAGGTGCACTCAAAACTTTGGCTTTTGTAATGCACTAAAGACACTTTTTAATGCGCCAAAGATTTGAAGTGTTCTGGGGGCATCACACCACATTCTTAGAAGTAGACATTTTTATGATTCTTTGACGCCCAATCTAGGCGCAGAACTGTTAGAACAGCCAGACCAGGGTAAAAGTGGTGCCTGAGCCAGACTTGTCGTATTGGCAGTAGACTGCTCCTGTATGTATGACCTGCAGAATAACAGCCAGACCAGGGTAAAGGTGGTGCCTGAGCCAGACTTGTGGTATTGGCTCTACACTGCCCTGTATGTATGACCTGCAGAAGAACAGCCAGACCAGGGTAAAGGTGGTGCCTGAGCCAGACTTGTGGTATTGGCTCTATACTGCCCTGTATGTATGACCTGCAGAAGAACAGCCAGACCAGGGTAAAGGTGGTGCCTGAGCCAGACTTGTCGTATTGGCTCTACACTGCCCTGTATGTATGACCTGCAGAAGAACAGCCAGACCAGGGTAAAGGTGGTGCCTGAGCCAGACTTGTGGTATTGGCTCTACACTGCCCTGTATGTATGACCTGCAGAAGAACAGCCAGACCAGGTTAAAGGTGGTGCCTGAGCCAGACTTGTGGTATTGGCTCTACACTGCCCTGTATGTATGACCTGCAGAAGAACAGCCAGACCAGGTTAAAGGTGGTGCCTGAGCCAGACTTGTGGTATTGGCTCTACACTGCGCCTGTATGTATGACCTGCAGAAGAACAGCCAGACCAGGGTAAAGGTGGTGCCTGAGCCAGACTTGTGGTATTGGCTCTACACTGCCTTGTATGTATGACCTGCAGAAGAACAGCCAGACCAGGGTAAAGGTGGTGCCTGAGCCAGACTTGTATTGGCACTACACTGTGCCTGTATGTATGACCTGCAGAAGAACAGCCAGACCAGGGTAAAGGTGGTGCCTGAGCCAGACTTGTCGTATTGGCTCTACACTGCCTTGTATGTATGACCTGCAGAAGAACAGCCAGACCAGGGTAAAGGTGGTGCCTGAGCCAGACTTGTGGTATTGGCTCTACACTGCCCTGTATGTATGACCTGCAGAAGAACAGCTTCATACATTCTGGTGCATTCTACACTGCCTTAAAGCGATTTAGAACTGGCCTGTCAGCACCAACATTCATACATGTCGCCCTAAGTTTTGTTTAGAATGTTGTGTTTTAAGTTGGGTAGGGCAGGTTTGGCCCAATCGGAATTTTGCTGCTGAATGCAGTAAAATTGTGCTACAAATCACCTGTATTTTTCCAGACAGAAAAAAGTAAGTTTGTCCAATCAATGAAGAATGGAAAAAGCTCAGTGATTTGTTGCACAATTTGTTTTCTCATGATTGCCAGTAAAATTTAGATCAGGCTGAACAGGTCCTACTCGAGCTCAAACGCAACACTACGAATTTAAAGAGCAGCATTACAAAAGAATAATTGTATTCTTTTACCAAATAGGTAAGTTTTGCCAAATATGAATCTGATTGCCCACTGCTATATGATTCAGCTAAGTAACATTTCTGATATTTCATCGGTTTTATTATGTAAGGGGCGTACCTCAGATCTTGTCAACAGAAGCAGTATCCTGAGAATCACGTCCTGGGGAGACCTCATAAAGCCCACACCAATGACTCTGTCTACTATCTCTTCCCTCTCTGAGTGGGACACAGTTACTGAAAGGGTAAAGCTCTTCTCTCTTAAGGGGGAAACTTACACTAATCAATAATTTGAATCCTATAGGTAATCAGATATTGGAGAGTCCAACTAATGTTTTGCAATGACACTCCCATCAAAATATAAACACTTACCTCTCCACAATGTCCACATGATTTGATCTCTAACTCCAATACTTTGGTGACATAGATTAAAGGTATCAGCACAGCGTAAGGCTGGGTTTACATGGTGCATACTTTGACGTGTACGATGCATATTTTATGTACATTTTATGACCTAAAACATTTAAAGTGTGCCATAGATTTCTACAGGTTATTCACCATGGGGGCACATGGTCTGAAGCAGCTCAGAATCATAAAAAAAACACAAGTGCATGGCAATTATTAGTGCATTAATGTGTGTTTTACAATGGAGAGTCAATGGGGATTGTAAAAAAAAAACACTGATTTTGCATGTATTTTCTTGTTTGAGGCATAGTAATGGCATTTATTTGATGTGTAAATATGGAAAAATTTCATAAAAAGGAATCAAACATAAATATACCCACATCTTTTTCAGCACTCTTTTTATGCTGTGTGAAGCAAGCCTTAAAATATAATTTATTCCCATGCTGCCATATTGGTAGGAAGCTGTAGTCAGTATGTTATGGTGATCTAAAGCTGGTAAAATGATGAACACGTCACCAATTTTCCGAGTAAATATATTTCTAAAGGGGCTATCGACATTAAATTTTCACCATATGTTGGTAACAAACTATCCCATCCCCAAAGGCAAGGAAATCAAACAATAGATGTCCATAAATTATGTGTAATAATGAAAAATGACACAGGGAAAAAGTGTTGAACACATGAAGAAAGAGAGATGTAAAAAGCCACGAAAAGTCATGACACTAGCTGAAATGTATCAGTAATTAGAAAGCAATCCTTCCACTTAGTGAAATATAACATCAGCTAGCTTGACTGATGACCTGTAAAAAGGTGTCTCATTACCAAGGAGCCACACAAGAAACATCTCATGACGAGTAAAACCAGTGTGCTGTCTCAAGACTAGAGATGTCTCAAAAATTCGATTTGGCAGATTCGGCGAATTGTTCCCAAAAATTCGGATCGTTCAGAATTAATTTGTGACGAATCACGTTAAAAAACAGCTATTTCCTGGCTGTAGAGAGTCTGTATGGTGTTATAGAACATTGTGCGATGCTGAAATATGCTTAGGGAGCGTGGTTTGGTATTGAAACAATGCTGTGATTTAGTATGACACACAGATGACAGGCACTGCTTCGTACTTGTCATGCTGCGCTCTGCAGTCCGACACCTGGACCGTGGCCGCAGGTGCCTCCCGGCGCCTCTCGTGCCACAGTCCAGGTTTTTAACCGCAGGCACAGCTGCCCCCGGCGTGCGCTTCGCTGCGAGTCTATTTACCTGGCGCCGTCCTGCTTCCTCCTCGAGCAGCGTGCTGCTGTGACTTCTCCTACTGCTGCCTACACTATCTCGGGTGGCCACTAGGGGCACCAGCGAGCAGCTCTCCTGGATTTAAAGGGCCAGTACATGACAGGTATTCCTTTTCCACCTATGGCGTTCGGACACGGGCTTTATAGGAATTCCTCTTCCTGCCATCAGCGCCCAGGTGTTGGTGTCCGTTCACTAGTGACGTCCTTGTGTGCTCCCTAGCGAATTCCTTTGTCTTTCCGTTTGTGTTCCAGTCTTCGCCCGTTGTACTGACCTTCATTTTCACACACCTTTTCTGCCTAGCCTGCTCATTCATGTTTGAGTCACACTCCTGTTTTCCGGTGTCTACATCTCCGGTTTCAGCTATGACCGCGAAGTCCAACATCGGAGGTAGTGACCGGGGGGATTCCCTGCGGCAAAGTCCGTCCTGCCTTGCGGCGGGCTCCAGTGAATGCAAGGGGCCCCTTAGATTCCGCTCCCCGGCAACTCCTCGCGGTGACCAGAGGATCCACCTTCCGCTCACCGGATCGTGACAATACTTCACTTATCTGGGCAGTTACACCGTCATCAGATGATTTCACAGATTATGACAGAACCTGTTCTGTTAGAAGCTGATACATGTAGAACCCCCCCCCCCCAAGAAGTGCCGTGGCTTCATCAGTCAATGCCCCATCCACATCGAGATGTTGGGGCATCAATTCCCTACCGAGCCTCTTATTGGGGGAAGCCTTGGCCGGGGCCACTCCGTTATGGGACCGAGGAGATCCATTGACGGAAAATCTACAAATCTTCCTCCAGGGATTCCGCTCCGTCTACGAGGAACCTGGCCACACCTCCTCCGCTGCCGCAGCTCTGCTCTGTCTCCGTCAGGGCGACTCTACCGTGGGTCAGTACTCCGTGCAGTTCCGCACCCTAGCCTCTGAGCTGGACTGGAATAATGAGGCTTTGGTGGGGACCTTCTGGCAAGGCCTTCCTGGGCGTATTAAAGACGTGCTCGCTGGTCGGGATCTGCCATCTGCTCTGGACGAACTGATTCGGTTGGCCACCCGAATTGATAGACGGCTTGCGGAGAGACAACAAGAGCTCTGCCTCCAACGGGAGGTCGCCCGACCACGCCGGCTACATCGTCTGGCTCCCGTTTTCCAACGACCTCCATTTCCATGGTTCCTGAGGACCAACATATGCAGGACTAGAGAGCCAACCTGAACCAGGAAGAACGCTCGCAGCGTCGTCAGAGGCAGCTGTGCTTCTACTGTGGCGGTTCTGGCCACTTCATTCGGGACTCTCCGGTGCGCCCGGGAAACTCTCACACCTAGGGCTCGCAGGAGAAGCATCCCTAGGTGTCAGTGCGGCCTCTCCCCGTCTGACCATTCCCGTACCATTTCGCCGGACAGCACCTTTCAAGCCACCGCCTTCCTTGATTCGGGGTCCGCTGGAAATTTTGTCAGCCACGCACTGGTGTCCAAATTTCTTCTCCAGGTGACCCCTCTGCAGAAACCCATGTTCGTCTCCTCCGTCAGTGGCGAATGCCTAAAGGACGCTATTCGGTTTTGCACTGCGCCCCTCATTTTGCAGATAGGCGCCCTACACAAGGAGACTCTGAAACTTCTTGTTCTGCCTCGCTCCTCTTCTGAAATCCTCCTGGTCCTCCCTTGGTTGCAAGACCATGCTCCGTCCTTAGACTGGAACACGGGCGAGATTATCCGTTGGGGTCCCATGTGCCACTCGCGATGCCTGCCTGTACTCCGTCCAGCTCTACAGCCTGCCTACGAAGTCTGTAAAGTCTACGAAGCCTCTGCCGGGTCTGCCCACTCCTTATGAGGATCTAGCCGATGTCTTTTCCGAAAGACAGGCCAAAACTCTTCCCCCGCACCGGCCTTTCGACTGTCCTATTGACCTGCAACCCGATAGTACTCCTCCCCGAGACAGAGTCTATCCTCTTTCTGTCCTGGAGACTAAGGCGATGTTGGAATATATCTAGGAGAATCTCTGTAAAGGCTTGATACGCAAGTCTTCCTCGCCTGCGGGGGCCGGTTTCTTCTTTGTTGAAAAGAAAGATGGTACTCTCTGGCCCTGTATCGATTATCGTGGACTTAACAAACCCACTTTTAAAAATCGATACCCCCTGCCTCTGATCTCGGAGCTTTTTGATCGCCTGCGTGGCGCAAACATTTTTACCAAGTTGGATTTATGTGGAGCATACAACTTGATTCGTATCCGTAAAGGCGACGAATGAAAGACGGCCTTTAATACCCGAGATGGCCATTTTGAATATCTCGTCATGCCATTTGCCGTCTGCAACGTTCCGGCGGTGTTCCAGAATTTTGTCAATGAGATCTTCCGCGATCTCCTCTATGCATGTGTTATCGTCTACCTAGATGACATCTTAATGTTCTCTCCTGATCTGGAAACTCACCGTCACCACGTTCGTCAGGTGCTCAAACGTCTCTGTGACCATCAGTTATATGCCAAATTGGAGAAATGCTTGTTTGAACGCACCTCGTTGTCCTTCCTGGGGAACATTGCCCTCGGATCGGGGTCTCCAGATGGATCCCTCTAAGGCTGTCCGGTCTTACAGTGGCCTCGACCAGTGGGCCTTCGCTCTATCCAACGCTTTCTGGGGTTTGCAAACTATTACAGACAGTTTGTCCCGCATTTCTCCACGCCCGTGACCCCGCTGGTGGCCCTTACGAAGAAAGATCTCAACCCTAAATCCTGGCCGCCAGAAGCCCAAGAAGCTTTTGATCGGCTTAAATCTGCATTCGCTTCTGCTGCAGTTCTGTCTCGCCCGGACCCGCAGCGTCCGTTTGTCCTAGAAGTGGACGCCTCCTCAGTAGGTGCAGGCGCTGTCCTCCTTCAGAAGTCCACCTCTGGGAAACTGCGTACTTGCGGCTTCTTCTCTAAAACCTTCACCCCAGCCGAAAAGAATTATACAATCGGTGATCGCGAATTACTGGCCATTAAGTTAGCCTTAGAAGAATGACAGCACTTGCTGGAGGGAGCTCGCCACCCCATCGATATCTTCACCAATCATAAAAAACCTCTATCTGCAGTCTGCTCAACGACTGAATCCTCGACAAGCCGGTGGTCACTCTTTTTCGCCCGCTTTGATTTTCTTCTTCACTTTCGGCCAGCTGGGAAGAACGTCAGAGCGGACGCCCTCTCTAGATCCTCGGACACAGTGGGTTTGGAGCCGCCTCTGCAGCACATAATTCCTCCAGAACGACTCCTCACGCCGGCCCCCGTGGACCTTCAACATTTACCTCTTTGAAAGACCTACGTACACCCTGCCATGCGGCATCGTATCCTGAAGTGGGGACATGCCTCACGAACAGCTGGTCATCCTGGAGTCCATAAGTTCCTGCAACTAATCGCTCGTTATTATCGGTGGCCCACCCTCGCTCAAGATGTTAAAAGACTTGTAAGGGGCCTGTACCTCCTGTGCCCAAATAAAGTCCCTCGTCTCAGACCCGCGGGTCTGCTTCAGCCTCTCCCGGTGCCAGAAAGAACTTGGTCCCATGTGGCCATGGACTTTGTTACGGACCTCCCCTCCTCCTCTGGAAACACGGTCATTTGGGTGGTGACAGATAGATTCTCGAATATCTCCACTTGTCCGTGCCCGGTGCCCCTGCCCCCCACGCCCAGCCTTCTTTCACCACATTTTTTTGTTAAAAACCCCGGTCTCCCATTGCATATCGTCTCGGATAGGGGAGTCTAGTTTGTTTCGAGATTCTGGCGAGCTCTATGTGGTCAGTTGCAGGTTCAGCTAGACTTCTCGTCTTCACACCACCCTCAAACTAACGGGCAGGTAGAGAGGGTTAACCAAGTTTCATATCCGCCCGTCAGGATAACTGGTCTGACCTCCTCCCCTGGGTGGAATTCTCGTATAATTCCCTAGTCTCGGAGTCCGCTGTAGCCTCTCCTTTTTTATTGTTTTTTGGGCTACACCCCCGCCCGCCTCTCCCTTTGGCTATCTCGTGTCACATTCCTGCCATGGATGCCCAAGTGCGGGACATCAAGGCACTCTGGCAAGTCACACGACAGGCCCTTCTACAGGCCACCGCTCGCACCAAGGTCCAGGCTGACAGGTACCGTAGACCTCCGCCCATATTTAAACGGTTATAGAGTTTGGTTATCTGCCAAAAATATCGTTTCAAGGTGCCCGTTATAAGTAGGCCCTAAGTATTTGGGCTCTTTTTTTGTACTTCGGCAACTGAACCCGGTGTCCTAAAAAGCTCCACTTGCCTCCTACTCTGCGTATCCCGAACGCCTTCCATGTTTCTCTCCTCAAGCCTGTGGTGCTGAACCGCTTCTCCCGTGGATCTGTCTCGCCTTCTTCTGTGGCCAACGCTGATAACATTTTTGAGGTCAAGGAGGTGCTGGCGGAAAAAACAGTGAGGGGGAAGCGGTTCTTTCTGATTAACTGGAAGGGGTCCGAGCCTGAGGAGCGTTCGTGGGAACACGAGGCCAACCTGTCATCTGACCTCCTCTCTAAATTCCGAAGAAAGAGGGGGAGACCTAAAGGGGGTACTGTCATGGGGTCTGGCGCGGGTGTCGTGGCCGCCCGCGACCAGCCCCGTGCTGCCCGGGTCCCGGCTCCTGGTCACTTACCCGTCCACGTTCCTGTGCTTCCTACCTCTGCCTCTCCCAGCCGCCGCACGCACCCGCTGCTTAGGGCGCGCGCGACGACTGGTCTGGATTTAAAGGGCCAGCACGTCGGTAATTTGTCAATTGCCGGCCGCTGGTCCTATATAAGGTACACGCTCCCTGCACTCTCTGCCAGATTGTTGGTGTGTGTTAGTGAGTCTTGAGAGAGCTTGGAGTTCCGTTTGATTACCCATGTACCAGTTCGTTCCGCTACGTTTCCTGACCTTGCCTGTTTGCGGCCTGTCCTGACCGTCTGCCCGTCTTTGACCACCAACCTCTGCCGCCCATCCTGACCTCCTGCCTGTCCTCGACTACGTCTCTGGATTACGATTCTGTACCACGCATTACCCCGGCCGCCATCGCAAGCAAGTCACGTCAGGGGTAGCGACCTGGTAGACTCACGCCGCAGCAAGTCAATCCCGCTTTGCGGCGGGCTCTGGTGAATACCTTTGGCTACTTAGACTCCGCTCCCTGGCATGGCTTAACTATTATCGCTTGTGGTGGTCCAGCGAATCCACCAACCCATTACAATGATGTGTTAGCTGTATTCTGCAGGTTGATATGATTCTGTCAATACCAAATTTGTAGGGTTTTCGTCATGCTATAGTACTGTAAAAAAAATCCAGACATCTTTTATTCTTTAAATTTGCGTCAGAGCAACATTTTCTGCGACAATTTTTTTGTACTTTTACTTTTTATATGGACATGAGTGAGGGTGCATTTTTTACGGGGTGAAGCGTACTTTTTATTGGTACCATTTTTGAATGGATACAACTTTTTTGATCACTTTTATTCCAATTTTTAGAGGACGTGAAATGATCAAAAAACCTACAGTTCTGGCGTTTGGAATTTTTTTTCTACAGTGTTCAGTGTACGGGATAAACTATGTTACATTTTAATAGATCAGACTCTTATAAATGCAACAATACCAATTATGTGTAACTTTTGTAAAATGGCAAAAGGAGGGTGATTTCAACTTTTAATATTTATTTATTTTCCTTTTTTTTAAATTTTTTTAACTTTAATAGTTAGTCCCCTGTACGGTTCTTGCCCACTAAGAGTCATGATTGACTGTCCTATATACGGCAATATTATTGTACTGCCATATATAGGATTTTCATTAATTATCTATTACATCCTGCCTATGGTGACAAATCATCACCACGTGTTTACGTTGCAGGGTGGCGATCATGGGGAAAAATGGTGCACAGACTGTTCCTCTTTCAATTAGATGCTGCGGCGTCTAAAGAATTAACAGCAGGGATCAGAGCAGTTTCTGTGCCGGCTGTAATGAACAGTTGCTGTCTGTTGTTTATGGAGTGGGCTCAGCGCATGGGCGCACTCCATTCACCCTTCATGGCATTTGGATGTTCAGGAATGTCCAAATGCATGAAGGGCTTAATAATAATTATTTCACCATTATTCCATTATAGTTACCCCATTGATGTTGTGTAACCCTATTACTAAGTGACCACCAGGGGGTCACATGTTTAGTCCATATTTGGCATTACTATGGACAGGAATGTGGGCTGTACCATTTTTTCTTTTAAAAATAGGGGCCTATTTTGATATAAAAGAGGTATAGAAACGGGCATTTTAATACATGTATTTTAGAAATTATAGACATTATAAATAAAAACAGTATAAATTGGACAACCCCTTTAAGCATGTATGGCATATCCAAAGCAGAAACACCTCTCCATTGAAGTATATAGAGTATATGACTGTGAATCTTTGAACTGTAGGTCACTGTTCTCCAGTATAGATACGCCTCAAATGCTTTAAATGGGGCTATGTCTTATGAATATATCTGCTGCTTGTACGGTTCTTAGAACACCGAGCTGACCACCCTAACATTACAGCCTAGTAATATATTGAGAAGCAGCAGAGCTCTGTCCAAACATTTTCTGCAAATATAATTTTTCATGGACAAACATAGTTGGCACAAGAGCACTCAGTGATCAAAGTGGCGGTTACTACCTTCAAATAGCTTGCTTTATATGATGAAGTTCTCTAGACTGTGTTTAACATGACATGTTCTGAACTAATGGTGAAATGTAAACCAACAGAAAGAGTTCAAAGTTTAGAGTACTGTACGTTCAAGGTTAACTGCATAGTGTCAATCTACTGTGTCCAAATACTTTCACAATATGACAATATGACATTTGGTCTGTAAATATGGTAGGACCATTTTATCAAGAAATAAGATTGTTTGTTACCAATGTGTTGTTTCTATTATGTCCTAGCAGTGCTAAGAGAGTGTAGAGCAAAAGTGATTTTCGGCTGTCAATTACAGCTGGGACCTGCCACTAGCCGTTGTTACTGGAGCCAGTGCCAGTCTCAACCATTTAACACTATAGCACAATAGGCTGAATTGGATGGACATCTGTCTTTTTTCGGCCTTACAAACTATGTAATTATGTAAGATACCACAGTAAATGTGACAATGGGGCCATAGTCTGTTGCAGCCCCTGATCGTCCCCCTTGTGACACGATCGTGGGGTGCCATTTCATGGCCACTGGGAACCTATTGAAGACTTCCACGAATGCCATGTTTGTACACGTATTACACCCTGCGATAGGCATGGTCTTATAGGTCATTTAAAGTACTGCAGTATAAAGTACAAGCAATCAAGGATAGACAAAGATGTATGTGCACAGGTGAAAGCCAATCTCCAAGCATTCTTGGAGGCATTCCACAACGTGATTCTTCTACTGCAGCTTCTCTGTTCTGATTATGACAAGGTGATTCTACAGTCTGGCAATACATGGTTCAATTCTGTACCCTCTCTTCCAAGCTCTCATGTTATAATGAGGCCCTCTCAACCATGCTTTGGCAAGGCCTCGCTGGAAGGATCAAAGAAGAGCTGGCAAGTAGAAATCTCCCTTCCTCTCTGGGTGAACTTACTCGTCTAGCTACAAGAATAGACCTCCGCCTTGCTGAGAGACAACAGGAGACCCACTAACAGTGTGTAACTGTCGGACCCTGTTGGCTACGTCGACTCACTCTAGTAATTTCATTGACCATTTTCTGATCTTCAAGTATTGTCTCCCTGTGGTCCGTCTCAAGAAACCCTTGTTTATCTCGTCCATTAATGTAGAATACCTGAGAGACTCCATTTAGTTTCATACTGAACCTCTGACACTTAAAATGGGGATGTTACATGGGAAGATGGTATTCAACATGGTGCCTCGTTCTTCCTCCGCAGTTCTTTTGGAACTTCTGTGGTTGAACCCTCGGGCAAGCCAAGTGGTCCCTCTTCTTCCTGTGGTTTACCGTATATACTCGAGTATAAGCCGACCCGAGTATAAGCCGAGGCACCTACTTTTGCCACAAAAACCGGGAAAGCTTATTGACTCGAGTATAAGCCTAGGGTGGAAAATGCAGCGGCTACAGGTGAATTTTAAAAATAAAAATAGATACCAATAAAATTACAAGGCAGTTTAATGTCCCCCATGGGGCAGGTTTATAGGCAGTTTAATTTGTCCCCATAGGCAATATAGGCTGGTATAGCAGTTTCATGTCCCCCATAGGCGAAATGGGCAGGTAAGGCATTTAATGTCCCATAGGCAGGTTATAGGCATGTATAGGCAGTTTAATATATCCCATAGGCTGGTATAGGCAGCTATATGTTCCCCTAGGCAGGCTAAAGCAGGCAATTGCCCCCAAGGCAGTATAGGTCCTCATAGGCAGGGTATAGGCAGGAATAGGTCGTTATAGGCTGGTATAGGCAGGTATAGGTCCCCCTAGGCAGGCTATAGACAGGTATAGGTCGCCTTGGCAGGCTACAGGCAGGTATTTGCAGGGTATAGGCTGGCATAGGTCCCCCTAGACAGGCAATAGGCAGGTATTTGCAGGGTATAGGCTGGCATAGGTCCCCCTAGACAGGCAATAGGCAGGTATAGGTCCCCTAGGCAGGTATAGGCAGTACTAGGCAGGTATAGGCATTACTAGGCAGGTTTTGGCATGGTATAGGCACTACTAGGGAGGTATAGGCAGTACTAGGCAGGTATAGGCAGGTATAGATAGTACTAGCAGTATAGGGCAGGCATAGGCAGTACTAGGCAGGTATGGGCAGGTAAAGATAGTACTAGGCAGGTAAATGCAGGTATAGGCAGTACTAGGCAGGTATAGATAGTACTAGGCAGGTATAGGGAAGGTAAAAGGCAGTATAAAGCAGGTATGGGCAGGTATAGATCGTACTAGGCAGGTATTGGGCAGGTATAGGCAGTACTAGGCAGGTATAGGCAGGCTATAGGCAGGTATAGGCATCATTTAAAACAAAAAACAACAACTTACCTCGATCCCCGCTGCTCCGTCTCCCGGGCGCACTCCTCGGTCTTCTCGGCACAGGCGGGTGACGTCATCAGGCTGCGCACGCAGCGTGATGATACATGCTGCCTGTGCCGGAAACTCCGGATGGCCGCGAGTCTGCGGCCGCCCGAGTTTCCCCTGCGGACAGGGAGCGCTTGCTCTCTGCCCCCCAGTGGTATCCCCCCCCTGCATGCGCTCCGGGGGAGTCGACACAGGGGAAAAGATAGCTGACAGCGCACAGGCCACCGCAGCGCCCGAACGCTGTCAGCTGACTCGGGATTCAGTTATATGCCTCCCTGAGGAGCCGCAATAACTGAAGCGTCCTGCCCGGCGAAAGGGGCCATCGCAGCCCCAGGGGCAAAAACATGACTCGAGTATAAGGGGGGAGGGGATTTTTCAGCACTTTTTTTTGTGAAAAAAAAACTGGGCTTAACTCGGGGAAAATATACGGAAAATTTCCTGTTACACTTCAGACCCGCAGACAAGAATATCAAGGCCGATACCCTCTCTCGTGCTTCTGATATGGCGGGTCATAACTCTGTGCCTCAGCATATATTTGCTCTTGAGCATCTGATCACTGCTGCTCCCATTAATCTCTAGTGGGTTCCTCCAGGGAAAACCTTCGTACATCCTGCCTTTAGAAGAAGGATCTTGAAGTGGGGACATTGTTCTTTGCTGGCCTCATATTCAAAACCCCAAAATTTTTTACTACAAAACACCCTCGTTATTACTGGTGGCCTAATTTTGGGTTCAAAATGCCCATAGTTTTTGGGGTCCCCCCCTGTCCCTTTTTTTACCCACAACAAATCTTCTCATCTCAATCCTGCCGGCTTGTTGTAACCTTTGCCTATTCTGGAGCGACAACTGGATCCCAGATAGTTGGGACAGCACACTCCCCATCTGAAACCCCATGGGTTTAAATCTAAAATTTACGAAACTAAGGAGTTGTCCTTTTAAATTTTTCCAAATTTAAAAATTTCTGGAACATAAAAGACAAAATGCAAACTAGCAAAACACAACAATAACTAGAATTGATGGACAGAAAAAAGTCCAATGACGAATATACCTAGTCCATAGTCCATAGGCAACTGTTCTTGGGATAGTCCAGTAGTTAAAAGACAAAGCCCTTTTAAACAGGTCCCCCCTGGAAATGACACCCCAATAATTAATCCACAAGTAGTATGAGCACAATCTTGTATTTTGGCCTGAACCTCTTTAAGCCCCCCTTGGTAAAAATATCGGGCCTTTGGGTGCTTCCCCCTTCTTGATAATGCCCCTCACAGAGGTAACATCTTGATGGTCAGGAACAATAAGGGGATTCCTTTTTGACATCTCCGACTTGGCCCTTGTGATAGTGTGTACAAGCTTTAGCCATCTGGAGAAGTGTTCAAAGCGATACACCCAAAAACCCAAAGACACTTTTTGGACCTAAAAATAACAAGGGTACTTATTTCCCAGCCCAAATCTCTGGATTTTTTTGTCGGGGGCCCCTTGATGACTGAAACGCCCTTCAACGAAAGTTTCTTTACTCTCATTCCGCAGGAACTACTCTGGACCTGTGAATCAAGAAGAATTTGCCAAGGCACTAACAGAAACGGGCCGGGGGTTCCCACAATGGGCAGGTTTGGGAGTTTGAGAAAAAAACATAGTGCCATTGCTCATTTTTTAAAAGGTCTTTCTAATCCTTTTAAAATTTGGGGTTTTACTGACATAAACATAAAGGGTTTTTTAAACGGGGAAAATAAAATAGCCTAAAAACAAAAAACCCACCTGTGAAAAATTTTGGAATGTCATCCATATGAATATCTAGCTCACAGACGTATAAAATCGCAATTTTTTACAGACAGTACAGTTTTTCCCCAAAGTTCAAAACCCAGGGGTGGCATGCTAAGGCCCTTTGGGGCTAACTTGGCCCTTTCCCCCATAGAAAACAGCAGGGGCTTTATTTTCAAAAGTTAAAGACTTCCCAAACTGGGGACAGTTACTAAGGCCTCAATAAATGTATCGAGAAATTAAAAATTTTCCCTTTTTTTGGGTTGTTGGGAAGAAATTTTCGAGTGTAGCATAGTGGTAGGTGAATCCTATATGCCCTTCTAATACCAGACGCCGAATAAAGGGGCTTGGGCTCCCGGAATGACATTGGGAAAAGGTACGAGGACGAGGGTGGTTCTCCAATTGTGATGATAGCAAAAGAAAAACAAAACACGCAAAAGTCAGAATAGAAATTTGTCAATGGGAACTTGTGATCCCCTCCCTCTTTGAAAAAAAGAAATGGACCTTTTTAAATACTATTCCCAAAAACTTTTACTGCAAATTTGAATTTTTGTTTTTGAATCAAAGAAAGGGCACCTTTCCCTTTTTTAAACTAACAAGAAAAATTTCCCTTTTGTGCAAAGTATGAAAAGCTACAAAAAGAACACAGCTAAAAATCTGAGGGGCCCTTTAGCGTATGGGGTTTTAACCCTGAAACCGTATTTCAGCCTCTGATTTGGTAAGAATTTCACATACAGTACTTGCATACCACCAAACCCAAAACTTTTTTAGACAGATAGTTTCACTTTTAAAATTATCCTTTTCCCCTGTAAAAGGGAAAAAAGGCAAGTGAGAATGTAGACGTTCCCGGAAAAGATACCCCTATTAGGAGGATAAAGGGACTGGGGTGGATCCTAATGTTTTTTCTGATTTACAATGTGATCGCTATCGACCACTCTACCATCCAAAGTGGGTTTCCCAAAATTTTGATGTAAAAGAATAAAAAAAATTTGGGGTTTTAGGGATCCCGAGTTTGGATAATGCCCTTTAAAATTAAAAAACCCGAGTTGGGATACCGGAAACCCCCCTTTTCAAACACAGGTAATGGGATTAAAGGGCGCTTTTACAAATTTGCCTAAAAAATTTAAAAAAACGGTTTTAAACAATTTTTTTGGGCTAATGAAACATTCTGGTTTTGGGGCATGGGGGAAAAATTTCAGTCTTCAGGTAAAAATATGGGGTGGTCCGAAGGAGTTGTTTTCAAAGACAATTTTCCCGGTTTTTAATTGGAGTGATGCCCCCCTTCCTTCCCCCGAACAAAAATGGTTTTAAAAAATAGATCCCAAAGGGTTTTGTGTTTAAGACGGGATTATACCGGTAATTTCCCAAAAAACCCCTACTCCCTAAACCTTTTTACTTTTTTACAATGGCCTCATTGCCCAAAAACATGAGGGTGAAAAAGGAAAAACCATTTTTGGGGGGCCAAAAAAAGAAGGAGGGTTAGAGGGAAAAATAAAAAAAAGGGCATGAAAATTAAATGTTTCTAGAAATGATGTGAAGGTGAGTAAACTATGGTTTTGGGCCTCCTGCTATGTTTAACTCTAGTGTGATGCTTGTGCTACTGAATCTGTTATCGGACTTCTTATATTCAAGGTTACACATCCATGAGAAAATAAGAAGCTGCAATCACTTGCTATTCATGTGCCGTACCCAAAGGGGGACGACGGGTAGGCAAAAGGGAAAGGGGAAACACCCAGGGGGCCTCCCTCTGCCTGTCCCTAACGGGTGCAGGCAGGGCCCCGAACCTCACCGGGCTCCAGGCCGCTGCCATGGGCTTGAAATGCCGGCGGTCTCTTTGACTGCTTCTGCGGAGGACCCGCTGAGGACCCGCCGCGGCCCCGTGCGGCTCAGCTGGCAGCGTCGCGATGAAGTGATGTCATCGCGACGCTGCCTCTCCTCGGGCGCACAGCGCGTCACAGGCCGTGCGCCCGAGGAGCTGCCGGAGGAGCGCGCGGCCGGAAAAGAAGAGAACAGAAGAGGAGCGCGCGGCCAGGAAGCAGGTAAGGTAAGTATAAATGTTATTCTTTTTGCCTGGCTGTGGCCCCATATGCCTGCCTGAGCCCCTATACGCCTGCCTGTGGTCCCCATACGCCTGCCTGTGGGCCCCATACGCCTGCCTGAGCCCCTATACGCCTGCCTGTGGCCCCTAAACGCCTGCCTGTGGCCCCATACGCCTGCCTGTGGCCCCCATACGCCTGCCTGAGCCGATATACGGCTGCATGAGCCCCTATACGCCTGCCTGAGCCCCCATATGCCTGCCTGTGGCCCCTAGCTATATACCTGCCTGAGCCCCTATAGCTATATACCTGCCTGTGTACCCCTATAATCCCTGCCTGACCCCTATAGCTATATAACCTGCCTGAGTGCCCCTATATACCTGCCTGAGAGTGCCTTTATTCACATATACCTGCCTGAGAGTGACCCTTATATCTTATATACCTGCCTGAGTGCCCCTATATCTAAATACCTGCCTGAAAAGTGACCCTATGTCTATATACCTGCCTGTGAGTGACCCTTTATCTATATACCTGCCTGAGAGTGACCAATTTAATTCTATATACCTGCCTGAGTGCCCCTATATTTATATCCCTACCTGTCTAAGGGGACAAGATACATATACCTGCCTGACTGAGAGGGTATATCTATATACCTGTCTAACTGAGTGGACGTATATACCTATAATTATGGAGTTACTGGAAATGTGAGGATTCTAAGATATTTGTGTCCAAATCCTCAGGGACGAGTATTGGTCGGGAGCAATCAACATGAAGGTGTGAACCGGAATGGAGAAAAAAAGGGAAGTGAAGAACGCTGATCAAAAAAGACGTCTCCGTGAGTCCTAAATGCAACTGCAGTGTAATCATTTAAATGTCTGAAAGAGCGTCTACATACAACTAGTATCTACCACTATCTGGTCACTGTATGGCGGTGGTATATGTCTGCAGAGCGGGTTTTAACAGCTGATAGTCACATGTGGGGGTCGCGTTTGGTCAGGGTCTGGCAAGATTATTTCATCCTTAAGTAGTAATAGTTTAGGGTCTTGGTTTTGTAGGAGGGGTTTTTAGTAACAATCATTTGTCTGGTAGATTTGCTCCATGTATAGGTGGATTATTTGGTGACTGTTATTTACTGTATGGAGGGGAGCGATTTTGAAAAAGCAAATTTGTCAGGGCTGATTTTCATTGTGCAGTGACTGCTGAGAAGATGGGCAGGATCTATGTGAAATATGCAGAAAATTAGTGACAGGACCTGGCGCAGGGGTGAGAGGAATTAGTGTGGGGGGAGGCCATTTTTTGGGGAGTGAGGGTGGGGGGTGCCATTGGCTGTACTTGCCTAGGGCACCAAAATGCCTTGTTCCGGCCCTGGCCGTGATATCTCCATATTAGTGAAGTTCTATGCAGTTTAGGTAGGTTATGATGCATTCCAACACTAATAACATTATTTATCAGGTTGTTTAGTAGTTATGATTTTTCTGCCCTCTTTATTACTGAAGCTTAAAAATTGATGTGCGCTATCAATAAATGGAGTTTACTTCAGAGTCCTGTCTGTGTAAGTGCCCCCAAGCTCAGGCATTTAGTTTATATCTAATTTGGAACCACATTGGGTTCATAGCGATCACAGTGTAAAAGCAGTAAAACATAAAAAAAATATAAATTGGGTATTGCTGTAATTGTATTAATCTGCTCAGTAACGTTAACATGTCATTTATACCGCACAATGTAAAATGTAAAATAAAAAACACTTCCAGGATTACTGTATTTTGTTCATCCTGCCTCCCAAATAAAAGATAAAAAGCAATCACAGTGTCAAATGAACCCCAAAATGATACCAATGAAAACATCAACTCTTCCCATGAAAAACAAGTCCTTACAGAGCTCCTTATACAGACTATGACAATATGAGAATGCAATTTTTTACAAAAGCATTGCTATTGTGTAAATAGGAGTGATTGTAAATTGTAATTTTACTGACCGGCATAGTAAAGTTATCCTGTCATTTATACTGCATGGCAAATCCTGTAAAAATGAAGCCAAAAAACAATGGCGGAATAGAATTATTTTTTTTTTTTCATTTTTACGACCCAATGTTAGAAAAACTGTGAAACACTTGTGGTCCCAAATTGCACAACACACCCCTAGATGAGTTCTCTGAGGGGTGTTAAATCCAAAATGGGGTGACGCCTGGAAGGTTTCACCTGTTTTGATACTTTAAGGGCTTTGCAAATGCGACATGGCACCCACCACAGTCTGCGTTCCAAAGTCAAAGAGTGCTCCCTTCCTTTTACCCCTGCCATGCGCCCAAACAGCAGTTTACACCCACATATAGAGTATTCACAAACCTGGAAGAAATTGAGTAACAAATTTTGGAATCCTTTTGTATACCTTTTTATTTTTCGAGAAATAAGATCATAAAATCACCATTGACTGAATGACATTCTTTTTGCAGGGCGTATTTCGAAGCAATTACGCACCAAAGTACGCCCCACAAATACTCCATCTGAACTTACCTTAATACTGCATATTAATGAAAAAATGTAATTTGTCATTTTCACAGTCTAAAAAAATCTGTGAAACACCTGTGAGATCAATATACTCACTACAACCCGCATATATTCCTTAAGGTATGTGGTTTCCCAAATTATGTCTTTTTAGAGGTGGTTGTTAAGTTTTAGCACCTTAGGGTGTCCGCAAACATGAGATGGCAGCTAAAAAATATCCTTCTGAGAATGTGACCCCAAAATCCAATAGGGACTTCTACTATTCTTAGGCTTGTGGTTGAGTCAAATAGATCACTGGGGCCACATATGAGATATTTCTAAATATGGAATCGATGTTGAATTGCATTTTCTTGGTAACATCTACCGTGTTCCATTTAATAATGGAATAAATTGAAAATCTGCAAAAAAAAAGTGAAATTTAAAAAAATGATGCTAACATAAGGTACACATATGCTAGTTATAAACTATTTTGTGTGGTATAACTGTTTGTCTTGCATGCAGAAATTTTTGAAATTTAAAAATGGAAAATTTGTCAAAATTTTTACGACAGTTTGATATGTTTCACAAATAAAGATTCTATGGACCAAAATGTATTATTAACTTTATGCACAATGTCTAACGAGAAAACAGTCTCTGAATCACATGGATAGGTAAAACCCTAAAAAAATGATTCCCACAAAAAGTGACACAGGTGTCAAAATGGGGCTCTGTCATTGAGGTCAAAACTGGCTGCGGCAGTAGAGGTTTAAGATACATGATTTACTACAATAGTGGATATCTCTAACCCTGTAGGACCAGTTAAATAAAAAATGGCATCTTACTGGAATAAATTTAATCTGCATCAGATATTTTATTAACCATTTTTATTACCAGGGTTATTTTGGGTCTTGTTGCCCAGATAAAAATTTCAGTCAGATTAGGCTTATTTTGGCAGGATATCCAAAAAATTGTCCTTTTCTTGCTTGACACAAGACTTTATTTTTACTTTATTGAAGATGATATATTTTCTATTTTGTAGGTGTAAAAGGACTATAGATGGAGGATATCTCTAACCCTGTAGGACCAGTTAAAAAAAAATGGCATCTCACTGGGATAAATTTAATCTGCCTCACAGGAGGAGCTAGATGGTGATGGGAGAAGGTTCTATGCAGGTAGATATACCTGGTTAGCGGGTGTGCATGGATATCAGGCCTACAGGTGTGGGATGCCTGGGAGGTGTAGTCAGGGCTGTATTAATAGGTCATACTGCCCTAGGCACTAAACCTGAATACGCCCCCATTAACCCCTTAAGGACCAGGCGTTTTTTTTTTTGTGACACGTTCGTTTTTCCCTCCTCGTCTTCTGAAAGCCATAATTTTTCTATTTTTCCACCTACATAGACACATGAGGGCTTTTATTTTGTGGGACAAGATGTACTTTCTAATGGTGTTATTCACTATTCTATAGAATATACTGGGAAACCGCAAAAAAATTCCAAGTGGGAGAAATTGTGATAAAAAATTTCGCCATGTTTGCGGGGGTTTTGCTTTTACGGCGTTCAATCTTCGGTAAATATAATGTGTTATATGTATTCTACAGGTTGTTATGCATCCAGCAATACCAAACATGTAGGGTTTCCGTTATGTTTTGTTACCGTAAAAAAATTCCAAACATTTTCTATTTTTGAAATTTGCGCCACGGCGCCATTTTGTGAGACCAATAACTTTTTTGTACTAACACCTACGGACGTCAGTGAGGGGGCATTTTTTGCAGGCTGAAGTGTACTTTTTATCACTAGCAGTTTGGAATGCATGCGACTTTTTTGATCATTTTTATTCCATTTTTTGAGTGACGTAAAATTACCAAAAAACGCAATTTTGGCGCTTGGAATTTTTTTTCTTCTACGGTGTTCAGCGTACGGGATAAATGATGTTATATTTTTATAGATCGGACTTTTTCGGACGCGGCGATACCAAATATGTGTAACTTTTTTATTATTTTAATGATTTTATTTGTAAAATGGGGAAAGGGGAGTGATTTGAACTTTTAATACTTTTTTTTTGTACTTTAAAACTTTATATATTTTTTTTTTTTACTGTAACATTGAGGCCACCTATGGTGCTTGACCACTAGGTGGCGCGATTGTTAATACAACTTAATGCATTGCATAGGCAATGCATTAGGGTGTACAAAGATGGTGGTTTCCCCACTTCCTGTCTGAGGACAGAAGTGGGGCAAACCGGCCAAAGTAAGTGACGGGAGCCTTCACAGGGCTCCCCACCACAATGCCCGGTCATCGGATCGGCGCAGCATAGCTGCGCTGATGCCGATCACCGCAACGATCGGTGCGCGGCACCGATCGGCGTTAATCCAGACGCCGCAGCCATCTTTGCCGCGGTGTCTGATGGGTTAAACAGCGCCAGCGGGCGGAGCCACCCGCCGGCACTGTTACTGCCGGGTGTTAGCGGCGATTTGCCACTAACACCCGGCTGTTGTGCGGGGGGGTTGCGGAGCGATCCCCCTGCAAAGCCCCTTAGCGGCCCTGGGACGTACTGATACGCCCAAGGTCGTTAAGGGGTTAATAATTTGCATTACCACGCCCCTTTCACATCATGCCACACCCCTTTAAAAAGCCACGGCCACTATAACCGTGTAACGGCTCTAGAAAAAAGCTAATTGAAGGGTTTGCTGTCAAACAGCTTTCCTAGACGTTGGATAGCCTTTTCAGCATCCAGAAGAGCTGGGAGATAACGCCAAACTGTGACTGAACATAAACCTGTACACTACAACCAATATTTCCATCATACAATGACCATAGAGTGGTAGACACCAGTGTACACAGGCTCTGCAGACTGTATATTACCTCCATACAGTGCCCATATAGTGGTAGACACCAGTGTACACAGGCTCTGCAGACTGTATATTACCTCCAAACAGTGCCCATAGAGTGGTAGACACCAGTATACACAGGCTCTGCAGACTGTATATTACCTCCATACAGTGCCCATATAGTGGTAGAGACCAGTGTACATAGGCTCTGCAGACTGTATACTACCTCCAAACAGTGCCCATATAGTGGTAGACACCAGTGTACATAGGCTCTGCAGACTGTATATTTCCTCCAAACAGTACCCATATAGGGGTAGATTCCAGTGTACATAGGCTCTGCAGACTGTATATTACCTCCATACAGTGCCCATATATTGATAGACACCAGTGTACTCAGGCTCTGCAGACTGTATATTACCTCCAAACAGTACCCATATAGGGGTAGATTCCAGTGTACATAGGCTCTGCAGACTGTATATTACCTCCATACAGTGCCCATATAGTGGTAGAGACCAGTGTACATAGGCTCTGCAGACTGTATACTACCTCCAAACAGTGCCCATATAGTGGTAGACACCAGTGTACTCAGGCTCTGCAGACTGTATATTACCTCCAAACAGTACCCATATAGGGGTAGATTCCAGTGTACATAGTCTCTGCAGACTGTATATTACCACAATACAGTGACCTTAGAGTGGTAGACACCCTTAGTGCAATGCACCCATAGTACGGCACGCAACTACAGAAATTCATAGCTCTCACTGAAAGCTATGATTACTTGCCGTTTTCCCCAATGTGTGGTGCAAGCCGGAAGAAAAGTGACATGGAAAAGTCTATGGGAGTCGGCACACACCGTTATAGAAGTACACATTGGCTAGCACATGCGTCTGAAGTACCCGGCGTATAGCCTTGTGTACAGTACACATCACTATATGCCGCAAGATGGCAGGAAAAGCAGGTAGGATAACACAGGATAGGCTTAGATACCCAACACCAGCAGGTAGGATAACACAGTATAGGCTTAGATACCCAACACCACCAGGTAGGATAACACAGTATAGGCTTAGATACCCAACGCCAGCAGGTAGGATAACACAGAATAGGATTCCTAACACCCCACATCTCTCACCTCCCCGCACCCCACATGTCTCACCCCCTCCCCCAGCACCCCATGTCTCTCACCCCTTAGCACCCCACATGTCTCACCCCCTCCCCCAGCACGCAAAATCTCTCTCCCATCCCCCCACCACATGTCTCTCACCTCCAGCACGCCACATCTCTCCCCCTCCCCCCACCACATGTCTCTCACCCCCAGCACGCCACATCTCTCCCCCTCCTCCCACCACATGTCTCTCACCTCCAGCACCCCACATCTCTAGCTACTCCACCACCACATGTCTCTCACCCCCCAGCACCCCACATCTCTCCCCCCTCCCCCCACATCGTGTCTCACCTCCAGGATCCCACATCTCTCACCCCCCCAGCACCCCACATCTCTCACCTCCAGGAACCACCTCTCTCACCCCCCAGCACCCCACATCTCTCACCCCCAGCACCCCACATCTCTCACCCCCCAGCACCCCACATCATGTGTCTCACCCCCCAGCACCCCACATCATGTCTCACCCCCCAGCACCCCACATCATGTCTCACCCCCCAGCACCCCACATCATGTGTCTCACCCCCCAGCACCCCACATCATGTCTCACCCCCCAGCACCGCAACCTGCAGCCCTTCCTTCTTCCTCACTCTGATTGGCTACAGGCCTTACCCACCTAAAACAACCCTGGTCTCAATAAACAGTTTTGTTATCCTTAAACCTTTATTAACACCCTACACACCCATTACATACAGATACAAGCAACACCACTGTTCATATAGGGTGGCCCCGCCCCTACAAAGGTATTATCTATAGAAAATGGTTAGAAACAGTAAAAATATATTTCCATGTTCAATTTTAAGGTAGTTTGTTTAATAATTAGTAGTTACCTCATAATTCTTTTTTTTTTTTCACTAACTTGTGAATAAAGATGCCAAATACGTGCTCATTGTGTAACTTATGACATCACTAAAGTGCCTAGAATGAGGATTACAGATTTACTTTCAACCCTTCTTGCATTTGGACATTAGTGAATATCCAAATGCCGTGGAGGGTGTATGAAGTAGGCTTATGCTCTGATCTCGTTCCACACATTCATTACAGCTGGCAACCGTTGCTAACAGCAGGGAACTCAGCCAGCTCTGATCTCTGATGTTAACACTTTTGGTCCTGTGATATGGTGGTGATGTCTGAGTGTACTCACAGTCGCCGGACCTGTTCGTTGTAGTTTTAAGAGTTTTTACAGGTGTTGGGAGTTTTCCCTCTTTTGTGTGGTAAAAATGTTATATTAAAATATTTTCTATGGTTGTGCATCTTTCTTTGCCTTCTTTTTTCATTTATTCATGCTGTTAACACTTTAGATATCTAAATAAATGAGAAAAGAAAAAGTTTAGCTTTTTTGGTAATGTCCCCAAAAAATTAGAATAAAAAGTGATCAAAAAGTCTCATGTATCCCAAAATGCAACCAATAAAAAACGACACTTCAGTCCAAAAAAATGAGCTCTCACTCAGGTCCATAGGTAGAAAAACCAAAAAATTATTGGTCCCCGAAAATAGAATTTCAGCAAAATTGTTAAAAATAGAACTACTAAACATAGAGTACTAAAACATAACAAAACCTCTGCTAATTTGGTATCACCGGAGTGGTAACGACCCGCAGAATACAGGTAACACATCATTTACACCAAAGAGTGTACTCCATAAAAACTAAACTCCAGCAAAAGTAGCAATTACGTTTTTTTTAATGTTCCACCACACATATAATTTCTTTTGGGTTTTCCAGGACCTTATATGTTATGGTCAATGGCACCGTTAAAAAGTACATCTTTTTCCTCAATCAAGCCCTCATATATCTATGTAGATTGAAAAATAAAAAACATTATGGCTCTTGGAAGGCGGGGAGGAAAAAATGAAAACCAAAAATTCGAAAATGGCTGCGACTATACTTTAAAACTCATCCATTACCTTTAGAGACAATATTTATTTGCAATTATCCAAGTACAAAAATGCATTTGTAAATGCTGTTAGGCTAAACACAAATCTTACCATATGTTTGGAGTAACATACATATGATATGGTCATCGTAATGCCTGTGCAGGATATATAATATTGGTACATATTGGTTGAGAGTGGTGAACCTGTTGTCACATTATTTATTTATTCTATTTATTATTCTTCTACAATTTACTACATTAATTAATTAATTTATTTTTTTACTTTAGGGGCTTCCATACTGAACCCATGTACGATTCATGGTTGGATCACAGACAGCAGAGGGGCCATGTGCAGGAGCAATATAAGATCCCATTGCTATCCAACAGTTTATCATAGCACACACCTTATATCTGTATAAAATCCACAGTGACTGTCACCCATGGAGTTCATTAGCTCAGCCCTTTACATGTCATCTAACAGAAAGTGGGAAGATGCAAGCGGCTTTTAAGGCGACAGTGGCTCTGTTAAATACTGAGCCCCTGTTTAGTTGCACAGTTGCACGTGTTTTTTAGCACTAACATATCCGGGCCAAAGATATATTGTGTGAACCTACCCTAACAGTGATCTTATGCTTAAGGGGTTTTCTCACTATAAAAGATTAACTTTCAACATGAAGAGATGGGTAATTGAAGAATTTTTCTAAATACATTGGTCAATAGATTTTACTTTAGTCATGAGATAAGAGACATTTTATGTGGTCCAAGTGCACACAGGTTTCTATGGTTACCTGACCATAACTCAGTTATCTGATTAGATGATAGAGCAGGGAGTGATGTCACCATGGATGGATGGAGCTCACTCCCTCAGTCCAGAGCAAACTATTTATCTCTAACGAGATTACAGATAAGCAATTTTTTTCCAGTCCTCACAGCACATGTACCTTTTGTTTACTGAAGGTTAGCTCTCCTGCACTTGTTATTGCAGTTAGAAGCTTTATGGATCCACCCACAGCTTGAGCAGGCAGAGTGAGTGAGTGTATGTGACTCAGCCTACTAAGAAAACCTCTTTAAGTCCTAAACAGAAAAATATTCAAAACAAAACACACACTGTCTGAATGGATGTTGTGGCAGTACATGGCTGCAGAACACAGTGATCTCCAGTTAAAGGGACCATCTATTCTACTGGATCAAGGTCAATGACCCATCAAGACTGAGTGGATGCTGATTGTACTCTGGTTTTACCATACTAGCAGTTTTCATGTGCAGACTACCACCAAGGTTCTCCACCCCTCCCTCCTCGCATTTTCTAGAAAATAACCCAGATACGGAAAAGTTACTACCAAATAGAACCTTTTGCCTCCACTGTCTAATGATCCTTGGCTTGATGGTTGGGATCCTCATTTATCTTGATGGCCATCATTCTTGTTTCAAGAGACCTCCAATGATGATCTGTTAACAGAGAAAGGCAGAAAATACACAGACTACCTCTTCTCTGCATTCCATGAGACCTATCTGCAAATGGAATCCCTGTGAAGTCATTGTGACATTGTAGTATACAGGAGTAGGTGGTACAGAATACCACTAATGGTTAAAAATGTTTAATAATATTTATTAATAATTGCACTGTTTCCTGCTATGATTGTACTAAGAATGTTCCAGAAATGACTTCTATTTCACCCCTGTGTTCAACTAATAGCTGGAGCACATGTTTACAGAAGTTGTAAAGTCATTCTGCCTTGCAGAAAAACCATGACAACACAGGGTGGGGGTAAATTAGAAAGTTATATACAATAGGTAAATTTAATCTTCTGGGTCTTTCTACTGGGTTAGCTCTCCGATATCCACCTTCAGGGTATCAGTGGCATCATCTGCAGCTGTCAGAGGAGCAGTCCATCATGCCGTCCTGACCCATGCCTAGGTCAGCTTTAACCCCTATCTTCCCTGGCCGCATGGGAGTGAAACAAGAGAGAGATATTTATACAAGGGTGTGGGTATAGGAACATCACCCTGCCTTCGTCTATTTAGTGGCTGCGACTGGAGGAAGTGAGATGGAATCTGAGCACTACCACTGCCATGGGTATTTCCATTATTCCTGGTGAAGTAAAGAGGCCTAAGTTGATGTTAAACTGTTAACCCTACATCTCCTGCCTGTTATTTCTGTTCCGCACATCAAGGACATCTCGCACACCATTGAGCGCTGGCAGTTTAGGTAGAGACCCCCACAGACTGTGCCCCGGAGAATCACTACCACCAACAATCAAAATGCAGACCCCCTCGTCAGTGTAGTGTCGCCTAAGATGCAAGAGAGGCTTGGTGAGCAAACACCACCGTGACAAAGGTATTTTCACCCCATTGATTAGCCTGAAATATCTAGATAAAGGTAAATGCAAAGGCAAATAAAGGCGATTACCAAATACATTGCTATTATAATTGGGCTTCTTTTCATAGCTAGAGCAGATCTTATTTCTTGCTTATATACACAACCTTTTCGAGGTTACCGACCACCACTCTCTTCTCTAGTATTCTTGGTTGGAATGATGATGTCACTTCCTGCTGTGTCTTACTAGCAGCCCAGGAGCTTGTTTATGCTTCTTACTGACAGACTTTAACCCTTTAGAGCTCTGTAGCCTTTTGTCCTGAAGTTAAAAGGCTTCCATCACTAATGTCCCTCTAACAGGTTCAGCTAGGAAATGCTGAGCTGACATAACAATCACTGCTGTAGAACCACCCACAGCCAGACCAGGAAGTGGGAGCCTAAATGTGTACAGGAGTTGGTGGTACAATACACAACTAAATAATTAATTTTTACTGATAATTGCACTATTTCTGCTTTAAATGCACTGAGTGTTTTCTATAATGTATGTTGACCTCTGCTTGACCCCTGTAAACAGCTTGTGTTTATGTCCGCAAAAGCTGTACAGTAATGTGGCCTTGCAGAATTGTAACCAGTCTCTGCCACTCAAGAGCTAATGGTGGGAAAAACCATGACAACACATAGGATGGGGGTAGTTGTAGGTTATATAAGCTATGCAAATTTCATGTTCTGGGTCTCTCCACTGTTCTCTTCACTGATTTCCACTTTCAGGTTATCAGTGTCATCATCATATGCACTGTCACAGGTGCAATCTATCATGCCATCATGACATAGGCTATGTTGCCCTTGGAAGAAAGTCTCAGCTGGGCTAACCAGAACTCAGGATTCTCGAGACTTTGTGAGATAATACTAATCCCACCAGACCTCACGCCTTTTGGGACCCAGTTAGCCTCTGCGCTTGCCCAATACCCCCAACTTTGTGAAGATATGCCAGATTGTAATTCTGGAAGGCATTTATGCAAGGGACTTTTATTGGTGAGGATCACTGCTTCTGAATGTCTACTGAGTGACTTGGACTGGGTGAAGAGAAGTGTAATTTGAATGTAATCCACTCCTATGTGTTTGTAACATCTTGCCAAGGTTAAGTAAAGGAGGCCTCTGCTGCTGAAGTTCTGCACCAAAGTCCAAGGGCACTCCACATACCACCTACAGCAGGCAGTTGAGGAAGAGCCATTAACCGAGTGTGCCCCGGAGGACCAACCACCAACCTCATCCTCAATGCAGAACCCCTCTTCACTGGTGCGGCGTACTGTAGGAGCCTGAGAGGTGTGGGTAGTGAAGTGTGTAGCCACCGTGACAAGGAACAGGTTCGGGCCTGCGGCTGCTGCTCCCATTATTCTCTCCTCTGCCTCCCACCATGCACCACGGTTCACCACATAAAGCTGGTTGTGAAGAGTAGGCTCTGTGAAACAGCATGGTGACAACAATTCTTCAAGCATTACATAGTCCCTATTAAAATCAATTGGGTTTCTATGTTCTGCAAGCACATTCTGGTTCCTCCAAAGCAAGGGATGCCAAGGAGAACACCTGCTAAGGGTGGGAATACACAGAGTGGCCATGGTGCAGATGAGAACCCTGCAAATGACTGCACTTGTGGCCATTGGCAACCACATAGGGGGCAGGGTTTTCGGCCACACCCCGACTACCATAATTAAGAATTCAGTAAAAAGTTATTTGAAGATGAGTTTTCTACAGTAGTCAACCCTTTTAGTTACTGTATATATTAATTTTAATATATCTGAAATAATCCGCTGTGTTTACAGAATGACACTATCAATAGTTAAACATAGAATCTACCCATCCCTGTCTTAAGGTTGTAGTTATTTAAAACATGTTCGGGAGATTCTTGCTTTCCTCCCTAATTGTTAGCAGAATGCTTTTACACATGTCGGCTTGGTGTGATATGTTTTCCCTTTTCCTAGTGAGGATACAAAGACCACGATTATCCGTCAGTTGCATGGGGACTCACACAGACCAGGATTCCAGCAAAGGTCAGGTCAATATTTATGTTGGATCGTTTTGGAGGTGTGAAAGCGAAAAGGATATGATCGCAATTTCATGGATTAATAACGTAGAGTGTCAGGGTATCAAACAGTTTTATAAACTCCCACAGCAGCTGAAGCAGCCAAGAGCCCCATATCTGATTTGTATCAGGTGGGATTCCCGGAGACCTGGACTAGTTCTCAGAAAGAAATATGTATGTAGTTTTCTCAGCATTGGACCCTGATGTATTATTTCATGTTAGGCGGCAGCATGTATATTTTATGCATTGTGTGTTTTTCAAATCTCCTCTTGCGCAATAAAACAACAGCAGTGTAAGACTTTCCTCAGTGTGGTTTGGTGAAGTTAAAGAAGTGTTAAAATAAGTTAACAGAACTGTAAAACATTGACTGAATACAGTGTGAATATGGGTCATATAAATCCTTTCAAAGGTATGACGGCTTGTTTTAACAGAAAGTTAAAGCCAGGAATAAGTACCCCTGAAAATTGCAGTGTGACCTTAGTGAAATAAGTGTGACTATATGTGAAATAAAATAAGTTATTCTGCAAGAAATGAAATTAGGAAAATATATTCCACAAAATATGTAATTTATTTGCTAAATTAAAAAAACACACTACGCGTTTCACATGGAACCTGCCACTCTTCCTCAGGTGTGAATCCTCATATAAACTCAATCCAGTATCAGCAGCGCACTAAAAGAACTATCAAAAGGCACATAGGAATTTTTGGAAAAGCCTTTCTGCTACTCAGGATACATGAAAAATGTTGAGGATTTTTGTTCACATTTTTGATCAAAATTGCTTAAGCCCACCTCCTAATCAGCAAGGGGGCCTCAATACAGGTGGGAACCTACACTAACATTACCTCTTTTAGGGCCTGTCCAGACCTCCACACTTCAGGGAGTGAAGGCTCCAGCTACAAGGTACTCTGCATTGATTTACAAACCTGTGTAGGTGGGCGGAGTGCAAAAAAGCAAAGAGGGGGCAGCCACTCCCATATATGAACAGTCTACAAAACAACATTTGGTTCTGCACATCTAAAAAACTTTTTTGAAAAAAATGAGCATAGGTGCGCACTGGTGTGGCAGTAACATACAAACTCAATACCATATCAGCAGCACACAAAGAGAACTATCAAAAGGCACATAGGAATTTTTGGAAAAGCATTTAATTGTTTGAGGTTCTTAGTTCACATTTTTGATCAAAACTGCTTAAGCCCACCTCCCAATCAGCAAGGGGACCTCAATACAGGTGTGAACCTACACTAACATTACCTCTCTTAGGGCCTGTCCAGACCTCCACACTTCAGGGAGAGAAGTCTCCAGCTACAAGGTACTTTGCATTTATTTAAAAACCTGTGCAGGTGGGCGGAGTGAAAAAAAAAGAGGGTGCAGCCAGTCCCCCATATGAACAGTCTGCAAAAAAAAAAAATTGGTAGTGCAAATCTAAAAAACGTTTTGAAAAAATTTGCATAGGTGCACAGTGGTGTGGCAGTAATATACAAACACAATCCAATATCAACAGCACACTAAAAGAACTATCAAAAGGCACAGAGGAATTTTTGGAAAAGCTTGTATATTACTGAAACACCAGTGTGCACCTATGCTCATTTTTACAAAAACGTTTTTTAGATGTGCAGAACCAAATTTTGTTTTGTAGAATCCTCATGTAAAAGCATGTTTAAGAAAAGGTCCAAGCTGCTTTTGTTCCAAATCACATGAGGGTCTTTGCACTTCGAGTAGGTCCTCCTTGGCTCAATGAATAAACAGGTTTGCGTGTAAAAACACGGATAGTATAAATGGAACTGTTAAAGTGCTATTTACGGACTTTAAAATATGGTCAGGACAATGCCAACTCCATATGTGAAGACATTGTCATCACTCCCTTCGCCAACTGAGCTTACAATCTGATATCTCAAACAGGGTTGGACCGAGAGGTAGTTGACTGCCTAGGGTGCCTCTCCTCTGCCTGTCAAGGATGAGTGGAGTGGGCTCAGTCTGCTCCATTCATGACAGGTACCAGTTGTTAATTACAGCTGATACTCACCTTCAGTGGCCGGAATCGGCAATAACTCTGATCCCAGACGTTTGCTTAGATGCCACAGTCAACGAGACCTTGGCATCTAGACAGTTATCCAGGTGGTGGGTGCCACGTTCCGTCTTCCAATTGGCTCTACGCGATCCTGGGGTGCCGAGCAACAGTCCTGGCTGCCTGGAATCTAATGAAGACACCCATGAAGACAAGATGTAATAGGAATACTGTTGCTGCCCATTATTCTGCTATACATTAGTATTGCAGAATAATGTACAGATGATCATGCCCCCTAGTAGTCAAGTACCTTACTGGGACTAAAATTACAAGTATAAAAAAAGTAAAAAGTTTTAAAAACATAAAAAATATTAAAATATTTATTCATGGCCTTATGTATCCATCAGCCTGCTATTCTCAGTGGTGCTCCCTGCCCAGAGGCCATCATGGGTTTCTGCTGCTCCCCTGTGGGCCAGTTTGAGAAGAGGTGCCACATTTTTGCTAAATAGTAAAATCCATGGAAAAAGCCTACATACACATTGCTTTGTTGCATTGGTTTTTACAATATAAGAAAAGAGAAAGAAGAAAAGTAGAAAAAAGATACAAGGCATCGAAAAAGAAAAATGGTGGGGACCTCATTTCATTTTTTTAATCGCTTAAAGGGGTTTTCTCACTACAAAGATCATATTGGTAATGATGGGGACAGTAAAAATAAGTACTTTTGCAATTGGTTTGCATTACCTAAATCATTTAGTATAGTAGAAATAAGCTAATCTGTGTGTCTTACACCTAAAACTGCAGCTTGAGATCAGGCCACACTCCTATTCTGTGAATGGCTGAGTGCACTCTATGCTTACTCCCCTCTGAGATGTGGCAAAGGAAAGTGACAAATCTTTCTATGTTGGCTGTGTTATAAAAGCTGTCTAAGCTCCTCTTTCCTCATCTCCCAGTGACAGCTCTATGTGAAGGATCTGGGCAATTACTGAATCTCTAGCTGCTAGATTCACTCTCCCCCCATCAAACACAGCCTTATACCGTCGGTTCCCCTCATATAACACAGCCTTACACAGTCTGTTCCCCCTCTACCTCATGCCTGATGATAGAGGGGAGAGCAGAGTGCATTCCTCATATTTGCTTCATCAGTTCAGGCTTTATTTATAACTGTTTACACCAATACAGGTGTTCTGGTTCAAGGATGTGTTCAAGGATTGGAGCCTGGGAGGGAGGTGACAGGTCTGCAGGTATGAGAACCATTGCAGTAGGTCTGCAGAGCTGTGACATCCTCTCCCTTCCACTGCTTACGGAGAATGATGATGTCACCAGTCTTCAGTGAGGTAAGAACCGCTTACTGGGAGGAGAGACCTGCCCTTGGATTTGAAGCTGGAACAGATATAAACAGCTAAAGTCTGCGAAAGCTTGTGATGAGAAAACCCCTTTAACACCTTACCGACATTTGATGTACCCATATGTCAAAGTTAGGTAGAGGTTCCCGTAACTTGACATAGGGGTACATCATGGAGACCTTGTGAGCTCACAAGCGGAGCTTACAAGATCGCAGCATGGGACCACTGGCATCATGCCACATCATCCGTGGTCGGAGTGAACTGATTAAGCCTTCGCTATCGCGATCTATCATGATCGTGATAGCGAGGTTACAGGCAGGCAGGAGGAGTGAGCTCTGCGCCACTTCTTCTCTTACCCGATAGCCCAGATGCTTTACTAAAACATCCGGGCTATCTGGTGACATCACCATGCCTGCAATGTGCAATGCATTGTGGGCATGGTGATTGACGGTCACCATGGAGACCAATACACAGCAATAAGAAATGTACTGACTTCCTATTGTATGAGTGATTGAATATCACTCATACAAATCCCCTATGGGGAAAAGTGTGAAAAAGTAAAACACAAACACAAAAAATAAAAAAGATTTTTGTTCATCCCGCAGCACATAAAATGGAATAAAAAGCGATCAAAAACTCATATAAACACCAAAGTGGTACCAAGTGAAATATTATAGTGAAATATTATACAACCTTATACATTATAAAACATATATATATTATACATATTATACAGCTCTGCATACGGAAAAATAGACAAATTATGGCTATCAGACGATAGTGATGCATAAATATAGTTTTACACAATAAAAACACTTTAAAAAAAAAAAAAAAGTGCTTTCACATAAAGAACTATAAAAATTGGGTATTGCCATAATTGTCTTTACCTAGGCAGTAAAACTGACTTGTCGCATATACTGCATGGTGAGTCCTGTTAAAAATATACATAAAAAAAAAACTTTCCTAGGATTGCAGTTTTTCTTCCCCCTGCCTTACAAAAACGGATTTAAAACTGATTTATAAAGACTTGTCCCCCAAAAAATGATACCAATAAAAATGTCAACTCATCCCGCAAAAAACAAGCTGCTCCGTACACAGAAAAATACTATAGTTATGGCTCTCAGACTATGGCGATGCAAAGCTGTGTTTTCCTTTTTGAATAAAGTGTTTTTTATTGTATAAAATCAGTTTAAAATGTTGCGTCCGGCGCCCGCGATCCCCCCTGCGGGCGCCGACGCGGTTCTGCCCCCGTCCCCGGGACGGGTGCCGCCGCTGCCCGGGTCTCGGGCGGCGGGTGCACTCGCCCCCCGGCGCGCCATCACTTACCTCCCCGCGATCCTGTCTCCCTGCAGTATCCTGCTGTCCGGCGCGCGCGTCCCGTGCTCTTAAGGCGCGCGCGCGCCGGCTCTGTGAGATTTAAAGGGGCATTGCGCCGGTAAGTGGGTAATTGACGGGCACTGCCCCTATTTCACCTGGGCGCTTCCGCCCGCTCCTTGCCGGATCTTTAGTGCCTTGCCTAATGAGAAAGCGTTCCTTTTGTCTCGTCCTGATCTACCGTGTACCGTACCCTTGCTTCCGTCTACTGACCACGTATCTCTGCCGCCTGCCCTGACCCCCTGCCTGTCCCCCGACCTCGAACCCTAGCTGCCTGTCCTGACCACCTGCCTGACCCCGACTACGAGCCTGCTGACGATTTTGCACCACGCTATACTTCGGCTGCCACCCCAAGCAAGTCACGTCAGGGGGGGGGACGACTGGTAGAAATCCCCCCAGCAA